>JADBJO010004383.1:12500-17500 GCA_016801955.1 Conus betulinus | reverse complement strand
ATACATCCTCTATACAAAGTAGATATGAAGGAGACAATAAAAAAAAAAAAAAAAAACCAGTGCCTGTAAGCGGACTCACGTCCTGGTGAAACAATGCTACATCCTCTCTGTACAATGTAAATGTGAAGGAGATAGTGGAAAAAAAAAAAAAACACTGCCTGTAGGGGGACTCACGTCTTGAGAAACGGTAATGCATTCTATATACAATGTCAATGCGAAGGACACAAATCTTAAATAAATGTCAGCGAACCGCCAAGAGAAACGTGGGCAAACGAGTCACAAGACAAAACACGACGCGTTTCGACCTCTTAGGTCTTCTTTCAGGCAAGACACAAACAAATAGGACAATGAAAATGGCTCCTTCCTGCGACTTGACTCTATTCTGTGGACACAGTCCAGAACCCTCACCGCCCCACTGACATTCCCCATTCTCACCCTTCATCCTTCCCTATTCGCTCATTTTCTGACTGGTATGCGGTTGATCTTGTGAGTGGAATCATTACTATTTCTCAAGACGCGAGTCCACCAACAGGCAGTGTTTCCCACTATCTCCTTCATATTTACATTGTTCACCAGGACGTGAGTCCGCTTAAAGGCACTGTTGTTCACTGTCTCCTTCATAGTGTCCTATTTGTTTGCGTCTTGCCTGAAGAAGACCTAAGAGGTCGAAACGTGTCGTGTTTTGTCCTGTGACTCGTTTGTCCACGTTTCTCTTGGCGTTTTACTAACATTTATTTGAAATGTTTGGATTTCCGCCTGCAGTCGTCTCACTTTGCAACTACGAAGGAAACAGTTTTACAACAAGTCACTGCTGACAAAAAGTACGCTGTTTTGAGCGAGGACTTCAGGGTCAGAGCATGTCATGTGTATGAAAGGGAGTGTAGGGAAGGGAGGGAAGGGGGGGGGGGTAGGGGGGGGGTGAGTCTGAATTCTTAAGGGTCTGATACCACCCACGAGATCAACCGCATACCAGTCAGAAAATGGACGAACGGGGATGGATGAAGGCTTAGAATGGGAAATGCAAGTGGGGCGGTGAGGGGTTCCTGACTTAGTCCAAAGAAATGTAGTGATGTCGCAGGAAGGAGCAAGTACGTAAGGGGGTTAAGAGTGGAGGTAAAGTTGGGGGAGTCAGAGTAAGCGATGGATGAAGAAAGTGTATGTGTGTGTGCGTGTGCGTGTGTGTGTGTGTGTGCGTGCGTGTGCGTGTGTGTGTGTGTGTGTGTGTGTGTGTGTGTGTGCGCGCGAGTGCATGCGAATGTGGGTGGGTGGGTGGGTGGGGGGGTCAGAGGAAGTGTGTTGTGTGTGTGTGTGTGTGTGTGGGGGGGGGGGGGGGGGGGGGAGCTGCGTGCACACGTGCGTGCGTGCGCGCGCACGTGCGTGCGTGCGTGTCTGTGTGTGTGTGTGTGCGTGCGTGTGTGTGTGTGTGTGTGTGTGTGTGTGTGTGTGTGTGTGTGTGTGTGTGTGTGTGAATAATGACTTGTGAGTTGACTTCAACGCGGTGACAGCCCTGCTATGGCCCTTTGCAGTCGGCTGGGCTGTAATGAGCATTACGTTACCTTACCTAGCTCCGGAACCAACAGTACTTTACCTTCACTAGCTCCGGAACGTTGTCAGTGAGCACCTCCTCAAGAGGACGCCATCCACACTGGCTTGCTGCTAACGGACTGCTTTCACACAGCACTACTTCACTCATTCGTGTGGGGGAGGAAATAGGAACTGTGGTCTTACGAAAGAACAGGAAGAGCCTCGTAATTCGGGGACTTAAAAACAAAAAAAAAATTATGATGATCTTTGTACATGAGGACGACAATGCTGGTAACAATGGAGATCCATCGTGGACTTGAGATTTCATATATCAGAATTGTTGGAAAAAATATTATATTCATCAATGCTGTTCATCTTTCCGACGCTAAAAGATTCTGAACTTGTAAGACATATAACTTTATATTAACGGTGTTATCAGGAGGTGGACAAACAGTAAAAAAAAAAACAAACTTTGATGTTTAGTTGATCGTCGTTTGAAGTCGTTACCAACCCGGTGTCAGGTTTTGATCTTTGCAATGCACAACACGATTCACTCGTCTCCTTTCATTGTCATTCTTTCCTATTCATTTCTTTACTTGGTTATATTCCTTGGAGTCTTAGGGATGAAATAGAAGTTTAAGACACAAGTTTAAGCAACTGATGTAGTTGTGTGAGCCAGTTGAAACACAGATATATATATATATATATATAAATATACACATAAATGGAGGTAATATAAACTGGGCCTGCCAATTTTCACCTTCGATCTCTCTCTCTCCTCTCTCTCTCTCTCTCTCTCTCTCTCTCTCTCTCAATATTTACAAGTCGTTTACGTCGAGACAATGCAGCTGGAAAAGGTTAACGTGGTGGTTGTGAGTGAGGAAGACGGGGGGGGGGGGGGGGGGGGGGGGGGGGTGGGGGGGGGGGGGGGGGGGGGGGGGGAGGCTGCAGTGGGGATGGGGATCGGGGATGGGGTTGGGTGGATTTACCCACGGCAATGAGTAGACTTTTTACGGCCCATTTCCCGCCGTGCAACGCTGCGTCTGCGTGGTATCGACACCCGTCTGAGCTGCACTGCGCATGAACAACAGGGGGCAATAACCCGTACCCTGTACACAATTGAACCGGGGCCGAAAAGAAGATCCTGTGAGTCTTCTTTCTGGGAGAGGGGCGGAACTGCACGTGCGAAAGAAGAAGGGGGGAAGATGAGGCTGTAAGTCTTCTTCGGGAGAGGGGGCGGGTTTAGAATACGGAGTAGAGGGGGGGGGGGGAGGGCAGGGAGGCGAGGCGAGGGGGAGGGGGGGGGGATGGGGTACACTGGGGAGCAGGGAAAATGGAGGGGCGGGATGAAAATGAAATAACACTGGGGAGGTAGGGAGAAAAATGGAAGGGGGATGAATAAAATGGAAGGTAGGATGGAAGGTAGGGATGAAATAAATGGAAGGTAGGGATGAATAAAATGGAAGGCAGGTGGCTATGAATAAAATGGAAGTAGGTGGGGATGGTAAAAATAAAATGGAAGGTTGAATATGGAATGGGTGCTGAATAAAATGGAAGGTAGGGATGAGTAATGTAATGGAAGGTAGGATGAATAAACTGGAAGGTATGAATAAATGGATGGGTAGATGTTTTAGAAGCAGGGTACCACGAGATCCGTATGTCCGGAACGTCAACACGTAACAAAGAAAGAAATCTCAAGATGCTCTCACTGTTTTTTTATTCATTCTACCTGTTTTTTTTTTTCAACCGACAGACAATTATTTTCTGTTTCCACATTTGGCTTAAAATTAGCCTGTGGATTAGATATAGTTTTGGTTGGCCGTGTCTTTGTCTTTTCTCTCTATCTCTTTCATAGTGAGATGACTGAAGGCGGAAATTCAAGTTCAAACAAATTTTTTAAAAAGAACTTTTGTTAGTCGTTCCGTAAGACATTAGGAACAAACAGTTTACAAGACGAAACTCTTTACCACCTAGCGCAATCACTAGCAATTCTCTTTTTCAAATTTCTGTGTGTATCCGCAAATTAATTTGGGAGCGATCTCCCCTGTCAATTTTACAAGGTTGCTTGGTAGTGTCGTCCGTCTCCTACCTGTGGCTAAAAAAATGCTGAGGTTTTTTTTTTTTATTGACAATACGACACTGGGACGACATCATGAAAGAAAAGCCTTTCAACAGCGAGTTTTTTTTTTTTTTTTTTTTTTTTTTTTTTTTTCAACGCGTGGTCATGCGAAGCGTCCATGCCGCTGAGTCATCGGGGATCCCACACCCTGCCCGATGTGTGGATACCATTCGTGCCTGCTGTCTGTGCAGATCCTCGGTGAATTAGCGGTGTTAAAACGTCACTGCTGCGGTCATTACGAGAGTTTGTCTGCATATATCTGGCGGTCTTTCAGATACGTACACTGGGTTACATCTACCTCCACCGTCGAGTCGCCATCAGCACCATCATAATGATAATAATGATTATTTATGGCGCTTAATCTTAGATCATGTAAAGCTCTAAGCGCTTACAAAAATACATAAAAGGTTTAAGAAAAACAGCAATGAAACCAATAAGAAGAGGAATATTGCAATAAGTACCATGCATCTACAAACAAGGGTGCATATTGATACACACCCCCGCACACACAGAACACACACACAAACACACACCACACAACACCACACACACACACACACACACACAACACACACCACACAACACCCTCCCACACACACTGTCGCACAACAAAGGACATCAACAGATGCGCGAACACAAACACACACACACACCCACACACAAACACACACACCACACACACACACACATGCCCAGAATCACCGAAATGTCTGTGGGAGAGAGTTGTTATAGATGCTTCTAACCCCTGAGATTCATTTGACAAAGATGTCCGCTGATGGATCGATGTAAATGCTGTTTCCTCCACTTTTCTCATCCCCTTCCTGTCCCATACTCAATCCATCAGCATACCTTTATAATCCCCTCATCCCACTCTTTTCTCCCTCCCTCCTTCCTTCGCCCCCCCCCCTCCTATCTCTCTCGCTCTCTCTCTCTCTCTTCTCTCCTCTTCGTCCTCTCTGATCTCTCTCTCCCTCTCTCTCTCTCTCTCTCGAGTCTCTCTCTCTCTCGTCTCTCCTCTCATCTCTCCTCTCCTCTCCTCTCGTCTCTCTGCTCTCGGCCCGGGCGCGCATTTGTCTCTTCCTCTCCTGCCCCCGAACGGAAGAGAATGAGGGAGAGAGAGAGGACGGGGGGGGGTGGAGAGAGAGAGGGGATGAGAGAGAGCGAGACGAGAGGAGAGCGGAAAGACAAGAAGAGATAAGACAAAATTCTTATATTACGAGATAATAGATAAGCACTGACGGTACTTTTTTACATCCAGTCCTCGCCCTGAGTACGGACCTACAACATGCAGTGAAATGAAATAATGTAAGAAAGCAAACAAGCAAGGAGAGAGAGAAGAGAGAGAGGAGAGAAAGAG
>JADBJO010004383.1:5000-7500 GCA_016801955.1 Conus betulinus | reverse complement strand
GGAATGAAGGTGATTAGAAGCTAATCAAGCGTTTGACAGGTGTAGGTAAAACGTATTGGGCTGGTCTACCCCATCCTGTTGACACATATTAGGCTAGCACACCAATCTTGTTGAAATGTTCAACCGATCTGCGTAAATGAGTTCTTGGTTGTGTTATGAACACGAGCGCATATTCCGTGCAATGAACGCACTCAAAGAAAAATGTATGTCAGACGCTTTGTTCTAAATGTGAAAGGAACTTTGCCCTCCGCATTCTGTACTTGACTCGGTTCCCTGTCACCAATGACGTCATAGAAGACATGATCGGTTGACAGTTCTGGCGTTATCCGTTAAAGTTTGGAGGATTGAATGGAATCCATTCGGACTGTAGGCAGACTGTGTTCTGTGTATAGGATGAGTTTGGTGCAACCGACTCGTGTCTCAGTGTATATGATTCAAACAGATTCCTTTGGCTAGCACTGAAACAACTGAACAGGCGTGTTGATCTACATCAGAGGGTGGCCTCGTGGCAACCCTGTACATTTTGTATGACAGAACGAGTTAAGATTTTCACAGAATCAGAATGAAATCTACTGGAACAGACGTGAAAAAAAAAAACCAAAACAAAACAACACAAAAAAAAAAAAAAACAAACAAAAAAAAAACTAACAAAAAAAAAACAGCATGACTGATAATGCTTTTTTTTTTTTTTTTTTTAAGGTGCAATAATGGAGCGTTTTTCCTTTCAAGATTTGCATCCTCTAATTACGAAATATTGAAAGCATTTTAGGTTCAGGAATTGATGAATAATGCATAAAGGAAGGGAAGGTGGTGGTGAGGAGGATGGGGAATGTAAACATACTTTAATACTTCAGTAATATTACCCCCGAATGGGCTGGGGGGGGGGGGGGGGGGGGGGGGAGTCTGTCCAATATTTTCTTTCTATCTCCATTACGATCTTGAGGGAGGAATATATTTGCTTTCGGATATTCAGACACTTCACCCTGTCTTATCAAGGAGGTTTTGGCAGCTGCGTTCTCTTTCTTTTTTTTTTTTGCTTCCTTCCTGCCTTGCTTCCTTCCTTCCTTCCTCGTTTGTTCGTTCCTTCCTTCGTGTGTTCGTTCCTTTGTTTCTTGATTCTTTCTTTAATTCCGTCCTTCATTTTTTTTCTTTCTGCTCTCCTTCCTTCTTTCTTTTTCTTTTCCTTCCTTCCTTCCTTCCTTCCTTCCTTCTTTCTTCCTTCATCCCTTCTTTCCTCTTTTCCTTCCTTCTTATTTCTTTTTTCCATCATCCCTTCCTACCTTCCTGTCTTCCTTCTTTATTCCTCCTTCTTTCCTCCTTTATTGCTTCCTTCCTTCTTTCTCATCCCTTCTTCTTTCCTGTCTTCCTTCTTTATTCCTTTATTCCTTCTTTCCTTCTTTGCTTCTTTCCTTCCTTTCATTTTTCCCTCCTCCCTTCCTTCCTTCCTTCCTTCCTTCGTGCCGTGATCTGAAAATGGGAAATGTACATCAGCCTCGTGGATTGATATTCATGTAATCAGCATATTATACAGATAAGTCAGTACGTCTCCTCTGTTTCGCAATCTTTACTTTGGCTACGTATGGCTCTGCGACCTCCTGTGACACTAAGAATTCACACAGTTTTGTCTACCAATCAGATGACGATGCTATGCACGACGCGTGGGAGAATAGGAACAAATCTAACTCCTAGACATTACAGAGAACTTCTTTTTATTCTTATTTATTTTTTTTTTTATAAATTGAATATCATGTGGATTTTAAGAGGAAAGAAGCTAAACAGGAGACTAGGCTCTTTAGAAAGAATTGTTAGTTATTCCGCAAGACAATAATTATGGACAAACAGATTTCAAGACAAAAGACGACGACGCGTTTCAACCTTTTAGGTCTCTTTCAGATAAAACAAACAACATTCAGTACAATGAAAACGATAAACGAACAAGTATCTTGCGCCGAATATGAGAAGATAATTGATTGCTCGTTCTTCGTTTTCATTGCCCTCAATGTTCTTCGTTTTACCTGAAGAAGACCTAAGAGGTCGAAACGCGTCGTGTATCGTCTTGTAATCTATTTGTCCATATTGTCTCGCGAAATCACTTCCAGTTCTTTTAAAATCAGTTTCCGCCTTCAGTCACCTCACTTCGAAACTAACTTTGTTGACTGTGTCTTTCCTATAATTCTCAATCAGATAGCCTCTGCCCACAATTACACAATTGTATCGCTGCAACCTCTCAGAAGCACATTATTGTAGTGGACAGGCGTCGAAAAAATCTTGGGGAGTTCTACAAACCGGCAAATCAAAACCAAATTGCAGAATATTGCCCAGGAGTTGAAGCAGTGTATTTGTAATGTCAGTCCGCGAAATATATGATGCATACGAACGTGGCGAAAACGCTGAGAATTTCCATTCATCTTAGGACAATAGAAAGTGGTACATGAAACTTAACTTGAAGTCCAGAACAGAGAATGTCATCAATCAATCAGTCAATCAATCAAGCAAGCAA
>JADBJO010004382.1:195000-197500 GCA_016801955.1 Conus betulinus | reverse complement strand
GCTAAGTTTGCTTACCACCTGGACTCAAACCCATCAGACCCTTACCCTCACTTTATGATGAAACAGTGAGAACCTGCCTATGGTATTAGCAAGCAGGGTGGATGTATAATAACCATATACATTCAGGGTAACGTAGACAGAACCCCTGTATGCCAACTTAAGCTTGCTGCACAGAGTGCCAGCGAGTAAAGTAGGAGTGAGGAAGGACCCCTCATTGTGGTAGTCCAATGAGAACTGAAACACAGCCTATGGAATTGTCACGCCATTTCTTATCAATGTGTAAGCAATAAAAGTTGATGTGTGAAAAGTGCACTTAACTTGTGTCAGTTCCCTGTCGTTCAATCGAATGTTGAATGTTTGAACTTCTCTCTTCAATTCCGTATCTCGGAGCTGTAAGTACTCGTAAGTAAGAGTACAGGCCTAAGGGAAATTATCTCAGAGCCCATTCTACCGTATTTTATTACTACCCGGAACAAAATAAAAATTTCTTCGATGACTAGTACCGGAAAGTTGCTCCTTCCACCACTAGTAAGAGAGGGGTGTAGGTGAAATGTAAGATAATTCTCATAGAGAAATTATTCCAAGTCCTTCCCCTAGAGGACCCACCTACCACTCGTTCTCTCTGTTTCTCTCTGTCTCTGTGCCTGCCTGTCTGTCTGTCTGTCTGTCTCTGACATAATATCAAGCCTCAGAATTGATTTATGAACTCATGATCTGATTCAAAGGAACACTCAATCTTGACGTCTTAAAACTTGTCCCCATTTTCTTCCTCTCGTACACGTAAGACCGAGTAATATGACGATTCGGCACGCCAGATAGTAGCTCACTGGTAAATATTCCAGTTGAAAAGTCCACCGACCCCCCCCACAGATGATAGGGTAGGTGGGCAGGAGAACGCCGCAGGGGCGGGGGGCGGCAACCGGTGGAAAGTCTAGACCTCGTGGGAAGATTTCTCTCAAGGGGCACTTACTCCTACCTTGCCACGACTACTGCTACCGCTAGGCTGACCTTATCCACTCGACCCTGTTGACTTCTCGGGGGCGGGGGTGGGGATGGGGGGAATAATGTGCAAATGTCTGTTACTTGTTAACTTGCTCACAGGCTGAACGATGAAGCGAAATTGTGTGTGTGTGTGTGTGTGTGTGTGTGTGTGTGCGTGCGTGCGTGCGTGTGTGTGTGTGTGTGTGTGTGTGTGTGTGTGTGCTGGTGAAAAAAAAAAAAAACTGAGGAAGAGGGATGGAAAGAGAGAATGAAAAGGAAGCAGAAAGGACATTCAGAGAGACAGCAGGCCAAATCTAACAAACAGAGAACCCCCCCCCCCCCCCCGAAAACTAAACCAATAAGCCAAAAGAAGAAAAATCAAAAGAGAAAGGGCGAATTAATGAACAAAATTAAATAAGAAAACATTCAGAGAAAAGAATAGACGGACAGAAAAAAAAAACACACACACACACAAAAGACAGGGAAAAAAAAAAATAGGAAAGAACGACAGAAGAAAGAAAAAGAAGAAAGAAGACAGAAAAAGAGAAAGCAAAGGAACGACAAAGGGAGAAAATCTGGTAAAAAGTAAGGCAGTTCCTGTCCCTGTCCCCATTCGCCTCCACGCCAACGTCCCACCCATCACGAAAAGGGATGGCAGGATGGCACAAGAGAGCGGCGTGAATCGTTTCTTGGTCAAACTCATCATAAGATGATTTGATCAGTGTGTGTGTGTGTGTGTGTGTGTGTGTGTGTGTGTGTGTGCGTGCGTGTGTGTGTGTGTGTGTAAGATGATTTGATCAGTGTGTGTGTGTGTGTGTGTGTGTGTGTGTGCGTGCGTGCGTGCGTGCGTGCGTGCGTGCGTGTGGTGTGTGTGTGTGTGTGTATCTCTACCCTCTCTCTCTCTCTCTCTCTCTCTCTCTCTCTGTGCGCGCGTGCGCGCGCGCGCGCGCGTGTGTATGTGTGTGTGTGTGTGTGTGTGTGTGTACGCGCGCGTGTGTGTGTGTGTATGTGTGAGAGAGAGAAAGAGCGAGTGAGTGAGTGAGTGAGTGTGTGTGTGTGTGTGTGTGTGTGTGTGTGTGTGTGTGTGTGTGTGTGTGTGTGTGTGAGAGAGAGAGAGAGAGAGAGAGAGAGAGAGAGTGGTGTCAGCGCGTGCGATGGTGATTAGAATTTACGACCAGGGTCGTATACTGCGGGCCATCCTTGCCCTGTGGCATTATCACCTAGGACGTCAGCCTTGTCTATGGGACGACTGTGGCATCAATATATGTACAGAGTTATCTTCCTAATTTGTCAAGAAAAGCTTACTTCCATTATCTGAATAATAATATCCGTAGTGAAATGAGTAACTGAAAACAAGAAGAATCATTTTCATGCATTTTTTTTGTAATTTCTTGCTTCTTTATATTTCTGATTTCGACTTGCACTGCTATGATGCATAGAGATAGCTGAACGCAAATCAGTGCTTACACAGGCGAGGAGATACTGGTTCTTTTTGCGTCAAAAATCATGAAGAAGGGGC
>JADBJO010004382.1:182500-185000 GCA_016801955.1 Conus betulinus | reverse complement strand
CATTCACTGGGTCTAGATCCTGTGTATCTTTTTTTTTTTTCTCTTGGCCTGTAGATGGAACATTACGGGGTGTTTCCCGATAAAATTTCGATCACTGACGGAATGACAAAGGCAGCTGATGAAAATAATGTTTTGTGGCGAGTGAGTGGAAGTGTTTCCTGCGAAGAGCGATTTCTGGCGGGTGATTGCGACTCTTCATTCTCATTGTGAAGATGGACAATTGCACCGTGTTGATAAGAGTCAGCCGATGAAAGTCAAACCACACGGCGTCACTATGAATATGCACGCACAGGCAGACAGACAGACAGATAGTCACACACACACACACAATACAGACACCACACACACACAACACACACACACACACCACCACACACACACACACACACACAACACACACACACACACAACACATCTGTGTGCAGGATACGCAAAGAGAGAGAGAGAGAGAGAGAGAGAGAGAGGAGAGAGAGAGAGAGAGAGAGACGAGAGAGAGAGGAGAGACAGACAAACAGACAGACAGACAGACAGAGACAGAGACAGAAAGACATACAGAGAGAGAGACGGGCACACAACTGTACAAACACACACACCACACACACACACACACACACACACACACACACACACACACACACACACACACCACCAAACACACTCACTCACGCACACACAACGCGCGCGCGCACGACTGAGAAACTCAACACACAACACAGCACAGCACAACACCGCACAGTACAACACAGCACAGTACAACACGATACGACACGACGCAACTTGAGTTCAGCCTAGACCAGACAAGACGAGATGAGGACGAGACGCCACGCCACGCCGCACCACAGTACAGCACAGCACAGCACACCACACCACACCACACCACACCACACAAACCATGACAGAAACACTTTAACACAGGTATTCACGAGATCGCCAAGCATACACTAAAAGCATGCAGACCAATGATTTCACCGAGGACAAAATTACAGACGCCTGCTCGTAGGGCTGTCTGCACACGGGCCACAAGTCTGATCAGCATGACCATGATCTATAATGAAAGTTTAACCCCCCCATTCTCCCTTCATCTCCCTTTCCTTCCTCTCTATGGTGTCCGGGAGTCTCCCTCACGGCGGCTGTGGCAGTACAGCTCATCATCAGTGATTGTGGAGAGGCACAGGACAGTCCTAGGTGCCAGACAGTCTGGCCAGTTGACAGGGGCTGTTGCAAGGAACTGTTCTGAGACCCACACGTTGTCAGGATTCATGGGGGAAGAGAGAGAGTGAGAGAGAGAGAGAGAGAGAGAGAGAGAGAGACAGAGAGAGAGAGAGAGACAGACAGACAGACAGACAGATAGACAAGACAGAGACAGAAGAGGGTTGGGCAGAAGAAAGGAAAGAGAGAGAGAGAGAGAGAGAGAGAGAGAGAGAGAGAGAGAGAGAGAGAGAGAAATAGAGACAGACAGACACACAGACAGTTAGAGATTGAGTGAGACAGAAGAGACACACAGAGAGAGAAAGAGGCAAGAGAGAGAGAGAGAGAGAGAGAGAGAGAGAGAGAGAGAGAGAGAGAGAGAGGAAGTAGGGAGGGAGGAGAGACAGAGAGAGGAGAGATAGATAGATAGATAGAGAGAGAGAGAGAGAGAAGAGAGAGAGAGAGAGAGAGAGAGAAGAGACAAACAGATTGACCGACAGACGGACAGACAGACAGACAGGACAGACAGACAGACAGAGACAGAAAATCATGTAATTCAACAGAAAAATCTTTTGGTCAATCATTTGGCATCTGATTTTTTTTCTTTCACTTACCGTTTTCTTTCTTCTTTCTTTCTTCCTTCTTACTTTCTTTCCTTCTTACTTCTTTCTACTTCTTCCTTTCTTCTCTTAAGTCACAACACGTTGAGAATTGAACATGAACTACCAAAGTTGGGCCGTGTGTGGCTTTGTAATGAGAAATTGGAGTAAGCAGCTTATGGTAATGCCACTTTTAGGGCATAGAAATAAAAGAGCAAAAAAAATAAAGAGAGAGAGACGAGAGAGAGAGAGAGAGAGAGAGAGAGAGAGAGAGAGAGAGAGAGAGAGAGAGAGAAAAGCCACATAACTCTCAACACAACAAAAACAACAATAACGACAATAACAACAACAACAACAACAACAACAACAACAACACATCGAGTGAGTCAGTACGACACAACAGAACACCACACAGCACAGCACAACATGGACAACCACCATGAGAGAAACGCTTTTAAAAAACACGCTTTAAAAACACTAACATTAAACGAAATTGCCAAGTACAAGCCAAAAGCAAGCGGACCAGTGATTTCGCCGATGACAATGTTACAGGACTGTCTGTACAAGGGCCATAAGTCTGATCAGCAACGACCATGATCTATAATGAAAGTTTAAACCCCAATCTACCTTTATCTCCCTTTGTTTCCTCTCTATGGTGGCCGGGAGTCTCCCTCACGGCGGCTGTGGCAGTACAGCTCATCATCAGTGATTGT
>JADBJO010004382.1:155000-172500 GCA_016801955.1 Conus betulinus | reverse complement strand
GAATTCAGATTGTATTGACATGCCTCCCCCCGTCCCCGTTTGTCAGAGAGAGAGAGAGAGAGAGAGAGAGAGAGAGAGAGAGAGAGAGAGAGAAGTTTAATGCTAATAATCTGCTAAGCCATTTAGCAAATCGGCGCGATGTACAATGACAAAACGCGACTCGATTCCATTGACATGAAAACCACAGCAATGTCTTTTTCTTTCACTTTACATGACAAAAAACGCGAACGAGGAAATATCACTGGTATGCATTCACTGTCAGTTCTGTAGATGACGGTCACCCCAGGTAAAACTGGATCAATCCGTGGAGAGCGTGCAGCCGCCCGCAAAGCACGTGCTTGGGTCTCTGCGTGTTCTGTGTTGCGAGTGCGTCTTCCTTGCCGAAGATTGGCCAGTTTGACACTTCCTCTGACGACGTTTCTTTCTTCTTGCTTTACGAACCAGAACAAGCAATCGTCCTCCGAGTACGGGCCGCAGGAAGGATATTCCAAAACAATATCATCAAATTTACACAGCAGCACGCCCTTATTGTCCGCTCCATGAAGCACAACTTTCTGGAACTCTTAATTCTCTATGCGATCACGCAACCGTCTCTACACTTGTCGATCAGTCAGAGGAGTAACATAGTCATTTGCTAGTCCAGTGTCAAAACCGGCAACTATTTTGTCGATCGATTGTTCAACGCTTATGTCGACGTCCGGCTGCTGGATTTCTGAATCGCAGATGTTGCACTCCGACTGATGGGAACACAAAAGACAGATGAGAACCCGGAATATGCGGCGTGTCATCATCATCGCAGGTAGACATATTTTTTTTTTTTGCAATGTCCTGTGTACTTCGCTCTGTCCTGCGTTCGTTTGACTCAGTGGTAAGCAGTTCATTTTCATTACTGGTGTTTCTGAGACTAGCACCAAACCTGTTCTGTTGTTTGGCTCTCTCTTGATCTCGACGCACCTGGCTGGGGGGTTTCTTCCTATAATACTGAACTTGCGTTGCCCGGTTCAGCACAGGATCCGCCATTGTTGTTGTTGACACTGGGTTGACTGGTTTCAGTCGCAAAACCGACCACCGTGTTGCCTTCACCTGAAATTTTCCAGCTGGACATGGTATTGTCAGTCAGCAGGGCGTTCTGGGCTACGCCTCCGGAGTAGCTGGACGCCCAGTAACTGTCGTAGCTTCGTGTCAAACCACGTGACCCCCGAGAGAGAGAGAGAGAGAGAGAGAGAGAGAGAGAGAGAGAGAGAGAGAGAGAGAGAGAGAGACAGACAGAGAGAGAGAGAGAGAGTGAGAGAACAATATTGATCGTGATGATGGTGACGATGATGATGATGATGATGATGATGATGATAAAAGTGATCCGAAATAGACAAACAGCATGGAAAAATAGTACGTGCGTACACACACACACACACACACACACACACACACACACACACACACACACACACACACACACACACACAGAGAGAGAGAGAGAGAGAGTTTCATTTCGCACTCTCAAGAAACCTGTAATGAGGTTCGTTTTCTTTCTTTCTTTCTTTTTTTTTTTTTGACACAAAACTTCATTGCCCTCTTTCGCTGTTGTCGTGCCACTGTAATGTGTTTTGGCCTCGCCACACTGAACATAATAGGAAATAAATAAATACACCATGGAAGAGAAAGATGGAGAGAGAGACACTGAGATAATAAGACCGATAACTACCGAGGTAGAAATGTAAAAAGGGCAATAACTTGTTTGTGCCGCCAGTGTCACCTGAGATGTTGCCGGCGACTGGGGAATGAAAGAGTTAATTGGAATGACAGATGAATGGCTCTGAAAACTCATTTCCGCCTTTACTTTCTTTTTTCTTTTGTTGTTATTTTAATTCATGATTTTATGTATTCGTGTGTTTGCTTACATTCTTCCTTTCATTCTCTGTTTTTAATATTCATCGTTCATTCGTCTGGTTGGTATATCCTCATTCTTCCTCCTCCTACTCTGTCTGTCTGTCTGTCTGTCTGATTGTCTATATGTCTGTCTATCTGCCTGCCTGCCTGGCTGTCTGTCTCTCTGTCTGTCTCTCACTCTGATTGTCTGTCTATAAGACCTAGAAAGAGAGGGGGTTAGTTACCGCCAAGGACATTGACAAACAAAGCACAGGACAAGACACGATGCATTTCGACCTCTTGGGTCTTCTTCAGGTAAAAGAAGAAAAAAAAAAACAGATCACATTTAACATTTAGGAAGTACAAACAAAGAACGAAGAGAGACTTATCTGTTGTCCATGTGGTAGGAAGAATGGCCGCCAGACAGAAACGACAGAGGGGATTATGGGAGAGGGAAGTCTTTCTTCGTTCTTTGTACTGTCCTAAATGTTAAATGTGATTTTTTTTCCCCCTTTTTTTTTTTGTCTGAAGAAGATCCAAGAGGTCGAAATGCATTGTGTCTTGTCCTGTGCGTTGTTTGTCGATGTCCTTGGCGGTAACTAACCCCCTCTCTTTCTAAATTTGGCTTCGTTCTCCGCCATCAGTCACTCCAATTTGAAACTGTCTATATGACTGTCTGCCAGCTGTACAATCGATAGGAAACAGTAATGTATTCCATCTCACGTTTTGAATTTCTCTTCGGTCTCCTTCAAAATGTTATTCGGTAAGACACAGCGGCCGTTTACCAACAAAGGAATGAAAAATTATTAGATAAGCAAGTAAGTTTACATCAGATATGCAAATCTACGACAATATAGAATTAAGGGATGCATAGGTAGAAAAAGCATGATCAAAAACAACTGCGCATTATTAAATAGGCCTAAATAAATAGAACGATTGAGTAAATATATAGTTGGATATATACATAAATGAATTGACAGGGTTTTTTGTGTTTTGTGCTTTTTCTTTTTTCCTTTCTTTTTTTTTTGGCGGGCGGTGGTGGTGGTGGTGGTGTGGTGGCGGTGGTATGATACGTAATTCAAAAGAACTGCAAAGCTCTGTATTTCCTTTCGACATAATACTGAACAAAGCCTATCAGGTCGTTCTCAGTTCATGTAACAACAGAAATTTGTAGCTCACGTGTGAGTTACCCTAAAACCGAAACCATTGTAAAATCTCTCTCTCTCTCTCTCTCTCTCTCTCTCTCTCTCTCTCTCTCTTTATTGATGATTATGCAAATTTCTGTGCTCCTGCAAGAAAGTTACCTGTTCACGGCTCTTAAAGAGAAATTTTTATTCCAGCTTATGTCTGTTTATGTTTGCCATTCCATTGAATACAGCATTTGACTTTTACTGCGTGTGAAGTCAAAATCAACACATTCCTGCTCACACATCTACTGATGTACAGCAGTGAACAATATAGTTCGTGCTGGCTTGAAACTGGATGACACACACACAGAACAAACTATTCGAAAAATATAATTTTGCTGCTTTAATAACACCATTTTGGGTGATGAAATGATTTTATCTGTTTTTTTTTTTTTCCCTTCTCTTCTCTGTACTGTTGCGATGTTCATGCAGTAGGTCCAAAGTGATGATGTAACTGACGTGCCCAACTCTAAACAACACATAATTCTTTTCTATGCCTGCGTTATGATTAGGAAAAAACAACAACGAATATGCGTCTTTTCAGTTCCATGCCCTCACAAATGAAACAAAGAATGAACAACACAACAACACCAAAATATACTACAACAAGAACGTGAACAAATGCCTCCTCCCACACACTCGCCGCCGCCCCCTACCCATCCCCCCACCCAGAACACCAAAATATACCACAACAAGGACATAAACAGATGCCCCATCCCCATTCTCACACGATCACATTTCAACTCCGGAAAATTTAGAAGAAACAAATCATAGTTGTCCCATCAGGTACATATGGAAAGCATTTTTAAAGGACGATAAACTGGTTTTGTTTTTGATATTTGCAGGGATCTCGTTCCATAATTTCCCACCCGAGTATGTTAGGGATGACATGAAAAGATTGGTTCTTGGGCGGGGGATAAAAATAGTATTCTTATTACGGACATTTCTCATTAAGAAATGTTCATGTAAATAATCTGGTGCAAGGTTATTCATAATCTTATACATGAATACTCCTTTGTTGAATAAACATTTCTGATGGAATGGAAGAATGTTTAATTCCTTATAATGATTTAATTCTAGAGAAGATTTAAGAAGTATAAGTTTAAGAGATCGTTTATATAGTCTCTCCAAAAGTTTTAAGGTACTTTTACAAGCTGAATCCCAGCAGGTTGAGGCATAGTCAAGATCAGTCTGAATGTAAGCATGAAAAAATAATTTTACGAGTATGCTGATCCAAAAAATGTTTAATTCTACAGAGTTGAAAATTTTTTTTTGATATTTTCTTTGATAAAGTTGTAATATGATTCGACCAGGATAAATTATTGTCAATGGTTATACCAAGTAATTTATGTGAAGTTACATGTTCTATGGCTTGATCATAAACGGTCAATGTTTTTAATATACCTTTAATATTCTGTCGCTTTTGACGTGTTGTAATTAACATAAATTTAGATTTCTTTGGATGAAGTGCCATATTATTAAGTTCTGTCCAGTCACTAAGTTTAATAATATCGCTCTGAAGGTCGTTTAATACAATGTATGTATTTGCACCTGTATTGTGGAGAGTAGTGTCGTCAGCAAAGAGTTCGCACGAAGAGGAGACATGCAACGGAAGATCGTTAATGTAAATTGTAAATAAAATAGGCCCAAGGACAGAGCCTTGGGGTACACCGGAATTTATTGGCATAGAGGTTGACGACGCAGAATCCTGAAAAACAATCTGTCTTCTATTTGTTAAGAAAGAAGAAATGAGAGCGACAGATTTTACAGATAGCCCATATAAATTTTAGTTTTCTAAGGAGAAGATCGTGGTCAATTACATCAAAAGCTTTAGCAAAATCAACGAAAACAGTACCTGTAAGTAGATTATTATTTATGTTAGAATGCCACTGCTCAATTAGGCTTGTTAGGACGGTGTGGCAGGAGTGATTTTCTCTGAGCCACTTTGATTAGGATGAAGAAGATCATTTATAATGAAATGCGCCTGCATATTTCGTTTGAGATGTTTTTTTCCAAAGGTTTAGATAAATTGGATAAAATTGATATGGGCCTGTAATTTGAAGGGTCGTTTGAGTCGCCTGATTTGAATAAAGGCAATACCTTTTTGCATTTTTGAACGCTTGAGGGTAGTAACATTTCTCTATACACAAGTTGTAAATGTAAGTAAGACTGTCAGCAATGATAGGTGAGGAGATTTTCAAAATTTTGTTATCAATGTTATCTAAACCTCTGCATGAAGACTGTTTCAGTAAGTTGAGCTCTCTGTATACCTCATGCACACTAATGAATTTAAAATTAAAATTGTTATCTAATCGTTTGGAGGCACAATATTCCTTTAGAGCCAACAGATCGTTGTCTTTCGAACGGTTACCTTAACAGTTTTTTTCTGCTATAGAAGTAAAATGTTTATTAAGATTTTCCGCAGATAAGTCTAATGATAAGGAGCTGTTGGCTTAGACGATTTACCTGACAATTGGTTGATAGCTTTCCAAATCTGTTTTGTATCTTTCTTAGACGATATAAGATCAGAAAAATACTTCTTACGAGCATATCTTTTCATTGATGTTACCTTATTTCGTTGTTTCTTAAAGTTAGAATCCTTACCAGTTGACTCTAATAAGTTATCACGCAATTTGATTTCGGCGACAATGTCAGAGTTCAGCCATGGTGGCTTACCCTCGGGTTTAACACGCTTGGTCTTACAGGGAACATGTTTATCATAAACAGTATAAAAAGTATCATACCAAGCTTCAAGCGCTTTATCAGGGTCTGTATGCTGGAAAACATTAGAGAAATCTGCAATGCACAAATCACATAGGAAGTCATTAGAGACAAAACCTTTATAACTACGAAAGGATATATACTTATGTCTGAATTTGGGGATTTTAATACCTTTTTTAGACCACGTTAAACATATTGGAAAGTGGTCACTTAAACCATAAACAGGAACGGAGATTCGATAATATTCCCAGGGCTATTCACATAGATGTGATCAATGAGCGTTTCAGATAGCGAAGTTATTCTGGTCGGAGTATTAACTAACTGAACAAAGTTATAAGACTCGTAAATATCTCTCCATTTATCGTAAGGTTTGAGCAAGTCTATATTAAAGTCACCGAGCAAAATAATATCAGTTGAATGAATAGAAACCTCGTCCATCATGGACTGGAAGCGGTCAAACCACCCCACCCGTTCGTCTGGGTTCCTATATAGAAATCCTACTAGGATTGGCTTAGTTCCTTTTAAACGTATCTCTACCCATAAGCATTCGATGTTGTGTTTGTCAAAAGTATTAATATGTTTATAGTTAATCGTATCATGAATGTAGCAAACTAGACCTGTATCTAATTTACTGTTGCATCTTTCCTAATGAGACTATATCCCGGAATCATGAGTAAGTCATCCGAGACTAAATTAGTTAAACGAGATTCCGAAAACCCGAAGCAGTGAAAATGGTCATCTGAGTTAAAAAGCATAGAAGGCACATCACACAGTTTATTAAGGAGATGACACGCATTAAGATAGCCAACTTTTAGTCCTGCTTTGAACAGCCATTGTTACGACTGTGGACACCAGAATCGTTCGTCATACTATCGATGGGAAAGACAGAATAAACCAACGATAAGTTACTTAAAGTCTATAAAGTTCGACTAATAAACAACAAAGTATGTACACAAACACCTGGGTACACTGTAAATCAATTGGCAATCCGTGGCAAACAATAAACAAAGTCTTAAAGGACGAAACAACAGCAATTAAGCCAACAAACCCGGTACACAATATCGCAAAGATACAAATCTCACACAGCCAGAGAAAAGAACTATAACTATCTCCAAACACTATGTGTACTAAATATCATTCAAAAGTTAATGTCCCGTCTCCGAGCAGACTGAGGGCCTAAGTTGACATACTCTCTCTCTATCTTTCTCTCCCATCCCCTCCCACCCTCCCTCTCTGCCTCTCTCACTCACCCCCCCCCCCCCCTCCTTCTCACTCTCTTTCTCAGGAAATAGGTCTGTGCTGGTCACGCTGGGTAATCAGTTGAGAGGCCAGGGGTGATGAGTTGCTGGGCACAGTGACTAGCAGGGTTGACTGCGGACCAATAAACGGCCATCCTCATGACTGCTCTTTGACGGAGGGAGGACGAAGGGAAGGGTTGAACCCAAGAGGAAAGGGGGCTGAGACTGACCTCCTGGGAACCGTTGGCCAGGCACTGGATAAGGAACAGGGGGAGCGGGGTAAGGGGGCACTAGAGAAGGGTCGTTGGGGTAGTTGGGGTATACGAGTGGGGAAGAAAGTTGGGGAGGAGCTGGAGGAAAGATGGGAGGGGGACGTGAAGACATACCCTGATCTAAATGATTATGACCAGTGTATGGCATTTTGCCCCGGTCATTGGTTACATAATCTGGGGGGTGATATTTGGTGATCAACACCTTGGCTTAGGGAGCTACCCTGGTTGTAAGTACGGGACGGTAATAGGGGGGAACTCACTTGCTGATGATACAAGAGGGAAGCCTGAATTTCTAAAATAGCCATGATGTTTAGATGGTGTTTTGAGCCATTGGGCCAGAATTTCTATATCCATTGTTGGGGACATCGCGGGATCTTAGAACATTTCTAGGGACATAATGGGCGTTATTAGAATGACCTAAATCATTGAAAACGCCTTCAGTGTTGCGGCGAGTCGTCTGAGGAAGAACCCCGTTTGAAATTTGCTGCCAGGCATACTGTTCCTCTCATGCTTGGGTGGGTAGAGTCCCTATACAGGGCCTGGCGGGGGGAGCACCGTTTCGGGTCACGAAGGAGCTGGAATTGTCAATCAGATCCACCTGCATACTTGTACAGGTGGCATACAGAGTTTTGTTAGAAGGGACAATAGTATTGTTCAATTGGTGACGACCACGGGCAGGGATAATTGAACTTAGGGCTATGTAAGCTGCAGGGAACACCTTTTACACAAGGAAATTAGGTCACGCCAGTCGTTTGCAGCGATGGGTCCTGCTGGGCAGTCGTTTACACCCCCACATGCACTATCAAAGTCTTCACGTGATCACGACTCGGTAAAACTTGCAGCCACTGGATAAGATGCACAAGGGACAGACCAGGCACACATATCTTAAACATAGGGTCACTGTGTGATTCTAGTTTCTTCGGATTGATGTGTCTGACTGCAGAGTCCCCGATAAGCAGAGAGGAACAGTGCTCAGGGATAGTAAGATCATTCAATGTCTGTTCTGGAGAAAGGGTTGTTGAGAGTCAGACACTTGTGCAGGATCATGATGGTGTGTATTAAGCATCACACTGGGAGATGTGTGGGTCATGAAGGAATGGGGTCCAGGGCGTTGTGAAACAGGAGCATTATCACCTGGAGGGAGCTCTGACAGGACATGAAAGGAGTTTCTGGTGGACACAGCGGCGTCCACCTCTGCATCGCTCACATTGTGGGGTGGGGGTGGAGGAGGAAAGTCAGTGTCTGTCTGGATATTCCTAGGGTCATCATGGAGAGGGGGAGTGGGAGGGGGACTGGAAGACACAGTAGTAAAGGGAAAAGATGAGGAGGGGGGGATATCACCGGAAGGAAACACAGTGTGTGATAATGGTTGTCATCCGAGGGGTTTTTTAGAACAGATCAAAGGAAAATCGCACTGTGTGGACACCGTCATAGTGATGGGGGAGGCTTTCTTCAGTTGTTTCAGTTCAGATTGGACAGAACCTAGTGTTGATTTTAACGACTTATTTTCCTTAACTAGAGTACTTAATGTTTTTTCCCACACTGTACACGACTGATTGCAGCTCTTGAAAAGCAGAGTATAAGTTTTCTACTTTAAAATCAATGTGCCTTTTTAAGTCGTTTTTAATTAACACTTTGGTATCCTCTAGCTTGGACAACATGGTGTTATGGTGTTCAGTGAGGTCAGAGTGTAAGTTGACCAGCGTGATTTCTGCACTGTCCAGTTTGTTCGTCACTGTCTTGTCGACATGATTTAAAGGACAGAGTGTACGTCTCCGGAAGCGTTTTTTATGTTTTTCGTGAGTCTGGGAGTGCATGTTATAGAAGTTTCGTTCGGAGTAACGTTCATAGTCAGTTGCTGAGTCTCTGACCGTTCTGTGAGGTCAGTTAGCACTGACTGGGCAGAATCGAGGTCACAGTACTCCGAAGCAGAAGACACAGGGAGACAGTTGTAGGCGCCCTCTGTATGGTCGGTTTCCTCATAGGCTGGCTGTCCTCGGGCTGAACCAGGGGCCGGGGGCTGGGGAGAAGGTGGGTCTCTGCAATCATCACTGGGTACGTCTTTAGGGGCACATAAAGGGAAGGCTGTTTCGTCTTCACTGAGGAAGGTCAGCGGAGAAGACAGTAGGGCAGATTTCAGGGCACGCTGGTCTCCGTTTGCGCACAAGTCGTTGACTATGCCCTTCAAAGCCTCACACTCCTCCGTGTCCCACCTGGAGCAGGAAATGCCCTGACACAGCAGGGTACCCTTTCCCTGACACGTGAAGTAGAGCGTCACAGTGATGTATTTCACGTCACCAGCATAGACACGCAAAACGGACTTCGCTAAATTCGACGGT
This sequence comes from Conus betulinus, assembly GCA_016801955.1. NCBI lineage: Eukaryota > Metazoa > Mollusca > Gastropoda > Neogastropoda > Conidae > Conus > Conus betulinus. Next base: position 162,877 of record JADBJO010004382.1, on the reverse strand, counting down.
ATTGGTTCATTAATCCAGGCGGAAAGAGAGAGAACATTGTCTTTGGCATCAAAGTCATTTCTCTCCGTAATAATGTTGGTATCTTGAATTGACGAGTAACGGAAAAATAAGCTGTTCCTCCACGCCAATAACTCTTTCTCGGAACATGAAAACTGCTTTTGCAGGATATCGAGTGTAGGGTTTAATTTCTTCTCCCTAGTGGTCGCGCTGGTATCCATGGCAGTCTACATAAACGAAGAATAACAACACACATAACGTCATGGCCAGTTCAAGGGTCACACAGCCGGAGACGGGACAACACTTGTCAGATTACATTATCATGATTTGTTTTCACGTACACACTGTATCAGGACCGTCAGCGTGAAAAAGGGCCAGGCAATTTCACGAGTTACATGGTAGAAAAATTCACGTGCAGGTACAACTGTCTCAATCGTGTCGAAGCCGGTGAACAACTGTCAACAGTTGTTAATTCAACGTCTCTCACAAATATGTATTAATTAATGAAACGTTCATTACTAATCAATACGAATATATGAGAGCACAACTTGAAACCTTTGAACTCACTGCATCAAGGCCGAATGGCATACAAAAAATTTGGGAGATCCACACAGTCCAACACTCAAAATCTTCACTTTGAAACACAGAGCAAACTAGAGCTTGCACCCCGCTCTCCAGCCAGACCTCTCACCCATCCACACCTGGACTGTGTGGATCTCCCAAATTTTTTTGTATGAGAGAGAGAGAGAGAGACAGAGACAGAGAGAGAGCGAGAGCGAGCGAGCGAGCGAGCGAGAGAGAGAGAGAGAGACAGAGACACAGACACAGGCAGACAGACAGACAGACAGAGTTTGTATGTGTGTGCGTGCCCGCGCGTGCGCGCGCGCGTGCTTTTATGTGTGTGTGTGTGTGTGTGTGTGTGTGTGTGTGTGTGTGTGTGTGTGTGTGTGTGTGTGTGTGTGTGTGTGCAATTCCGAGACAACTCGCAGAAAGCCATCCTTTTTACAATAATGGAGAAATTCAACCCTGTGCCCCACGGTTCAACTGAAGAGAAACAACAGAAATTTTCTCATACGTTTTTTTTTTTCTTCCCAGCTATTATTTGCGTTTAATTTATTAACGAAATGAGCTCAAGAGATGTGATGTTCGACTTCATTTTAGCAATTCCAAGACCTCGATTTTCAAGAACATTATGGCTAGCTCATTCTGTGTTTTGTGCAATTCTAAACCAAATGAAAAATAGCGAACTGCATTCGTTGATTCATGTATGTATGCATGCGCGCGCGCGCGCGCGCGCGCGCGCGCGTGTGTGTGTGTGTGTGTGTGTGTGTGTGTGTGTGTGTGTGTGTGTGCGTGCGAGCGCGCACGCACGTGCTTTTGTATGTATGTATGTATGTATGTATGTATGTATGTATGTATGTATGTATGTATGAGTGTATGTGTGTGTATGTGTGTGTGTGTGTGTGTGTGTGTGTGTGTGTGTGTGTGTGTGTGTGTGTGTGTGTGTGTGTGTCCCCCCGTGTAATGTATACGTGTGCGAGCAAGTGTGTGTGTGTGTGTGTGTGTGTGTGTGTGTGTGTGTGTGTGTGTGTGTGTGTGTGTGTGTGTGTGTTAGTTAGTTAGTTAGTTAGTTAGTTAGTTAGTTCTTCAATTTAACGTCTGTTCACTTAAAGTGATATCAGACAAAATAATGCAGAAATGAGTGGATGAGAGAAATGGAAATAGTGTATGCAAAATGCTAGTATGGGCCTACGTACGAATGCGTGTGTGTGTGTGTGTGTGTGTGTGTGTGTGTGTGTGTGTGTGTGTGTGTGTGTGTGTTAGTGTGTGTGTGCGCGCGCGCGTGCGTGTGTGTGTGCGTGTGCGACTTTGACGATTGAAAGGAAAATACTGTTCTAAGTGTAACAATTTAAAAGATAAATTACAAAAAAAAAAAAAAAAAAAAACCCTGGAAATATTTATACAAACGAGGCAACTGGGCTTAACATCAACGAATTTACAAATGTAAAAAAGGCGTGAATATTCTGGAAAATGCATAGGGAATCTTTTTGTCGGAAGTTGGAGAGAGATGAGTTAAAATAGGAACTGTTAAAAAGAAAATGCAGAGTACTGAAGCTGTCGACTGCTCCACAAGCGCATTTTACATTTCTGTGGAAGTTTGTACGAAGAGCGTTAACTTTTAGCCTATAAGAGAGAGTTTCCAGTTTCCAAAATTTGTGTACATGTACATACGTCTTTGTATACAGTGTACGATTTTGAATGGACAAGTTAGATGGACGAGTAGATTTCTGAGTTCTTGAGCAGCAACTCAGTGAAGAATCTTGCGCATGTATTTTAAAGAGTACTGAATCTTTATACAGGTAATAAAAAGACTCAAAAGAGACTCTTTTTAAGAGTCCATAGGCTTCGTGAAGACTTCAAGGTATTGTGATATAGACAGAATTTTCAGAGTTTTGGGATCCCATACGGGCAGTTCTGTCTGCCCATTCATTTCCTACAATCCCACAGTGTGACGGAATCAGCAAAAGTCCACTGTCATCCCTCTAGATGTAAGGAAATGGATCAGAAGTTTTAGTTCGGTGATAATCTCGGTGCGATTGGTAGCAGCAACAGATTCCATTGCTTGAAGAACAGATCTGAAATCAACACAAAAAAGTATTCTAGAAAAATCACGTGGAATGTCGATAATATAACGCAGAGCCATTAGAATTGCTATCAGTTCAGCCGTAAAGACAGAAAACCCCTTTCCAAGACGAAAAGATTTATCTGCTTTCAAAGCAGGAATAACAAAGCCGGAACCAGCATTGCCGTTTAATATGGATCCGTCTGTATAAACTTTTAAGTGATTAGCATAACTATCGTCAATATGTGACTTGGCCATAGCACCTAAAACGTTATTATTAACATTATTTTGCAAATCGGTGTATTTATCATCAAATCTTGCCGGGATGAGTTCCCAATTAGGAATGGGACTCAGGGGATACGTGGGGCAATGGTTTTGTGATCAATTTTGGCAGATTTTAACAGGTTTTAACAGGAGTACGTAAGGATGGTTTTATTTGATCGTATTGTTTTTGCGCATTTTGGACAATATAAATCAGATCGCAAGTCAAGTTCATCCTCATTTGAGTTCTGAACAGTAGAACATCTTAGAATGCATTTAGCATAAGCTAATTTTCTATAGGCGTCCAGGGGCAAAACGCCAAATTCATGATATGTCCCTAAAATGGAAGCGTAAAGGGGAACCCCCAGGGCTATTCTGTATGCCTTGCAATCTGTATGTGTGTGTGTGTGTGTGTGTGTGTGTGTGTGTGTGTGTGTGTGTGTGTGTGTGTGTGTGTGTGTGTGTACGTGCGTGCGTGCAAGCATGCATTCGTATGTGCATGTTCGTGTGTGCACACTTGTGTGCTTCTGCGTCTGTTCGTGCGCGTGTATGTATGTATGTGTATGTATGTATGCGTGTGTGTGTGTGTGTGTGTGTGCCTCTGAGTGGGCGCGCGCGTGTGTGTGTGCGTGCGTGCGTTTGCATGTGTGCGTTCGTGTGTGTACTTTTGTGCGTTCCTGCATCTGTTCGTAAGCAAGCGTGCATGAGAGAGAACGAGAGAGAGAGAGAGAGAGAGAGAGAGAGAGAGAGAGAGAGAGACGGAGAGAGAGAGATGGAGAGAGAGAGAGAGAGAGAGAGAGAGAGTGTGTGTGTGTGTGTGTGTGTGCAAATGGATGAGCTCTGTGTGTGTGAGTGCGTGCGTGGGCGCGCGCGCGTTTGTGTGTGTGTGTGTGTGTGTGTGTGTGTGTGTGTGTGTGTGTGTATGTGTGTGTGTGTGTGTGTGTGTGTGTGTGTGTGTGTGTGTGTGTGTGTGTGTGTGTTTTACTTCGCTTACCTAAATTATGGGCAGATTAATCAGCGAAAACCCCATAATTCTTTTTCTCTCTCTAAATCGTTAATCGACTTATTCCCTAAACCCATTTGATTTTAACACTAATCCTTGAAGTTCTACCACCGAAAATCTTTTTTTGTTATTAAATGTAGACATTTTTAATAAATAATCTATAGAGGAAAAATAACATTTCTCGAACATGCTGATGAATTCGATTTTGGAGCGTGGAAGAAAGTGGAAAAAAATTCGCAGAATATTCTTCTCTTGCTTATCATTTAAGCAAAAGTAGAATGTTCTGCGAACTTGGACATGAATTGTGCAATCATTTCGGTAACTTACAACATTCTAGGAATGTATTTGACAAGTAAGTAAATCAAGTTGTGTGTGTGCGAGCAAGTGTGTGTGTGTGTGTGTGTGTGTGTGTGTGTGTGTGTGTGTGTGTGTGTGTGTGTGTGTGTGTGTGTGTGCGCGCGAGCAAGTGTGTGTGTGTGTGTGTGTGTGTGTGTGTGTGTGTGTGTGTGTGTGTGTGTGCGCGCGAGCAAGTGTGTGTGTGTGTGTGTGTGTGTGTGTGTGTGTGTGTGTGTGTGTGTGTGTGTGTGTGTGCGTGTGTGTGCGCGCGCGCCCGCGCGCGGGTGCTCGTGTGCTTGTATGCATATACATTTCGATGCAGTTTGTCAAACTCTGATATGGCACCTCATGGTCCACTGGCTATAATAAACAACATGATTTCAATGTCCGTCTGTCAGTCTGTATGCACGTCTGTCTGTCTGTCTGTCTGTCTGTATGTATGTATGTGTGCATATATGTATGTATGTATGTATGTATGTATGTATGCATGTATATATGTATGTACGCAGTTATGCATATATCTATATTGTATACATGCGAATGTACGTATGTATGCATGTATGTATTTGTGTTTTGTGTCGATGTATGTATGACCTATGTGTACGGGTATCTATTCCTCAATGCGTTTTACGTGAACACAACCATACCGCTCACACTGCACTGATTTGGTTGCAGTGTTCCGTTCTCTGAAGGACGACATGCTGCGTGCGGCTTGCTCTCATCAGGCCTCATCAGAAGTGTGTGCCAAAACTGCCCTGCATTATACTCTGCCTCCTCTCTTTTCACACACACACACACACACACACACACACACACACACACACACACACACACACATACAGAGAGAGAGAGAGAGAGAGAGAGACAGAGACAGAGACGGTGAGAGAGACAGAGAGAGAGAGAGAGACAGAGACAGAGACGGTGAGAGAGAGACAGACAGAGAGACACAGAGAGAGAGGCAGACAGACTGACAGAGACAAAGAGACAGAGAGAGAAAGAGAGAGAGAGAGAGAGAGAGAGAGAGAGAGAGAGACAGAAAGAGATACACACAGAAAAAGAGAGACATACACCCACAGAGAGAGAGAGAGAGAGAGAGAGAGAGAGAGAGAGAGAGAGAGAGAGAGAGAGAGAGGAATATATCCTCCTGCTGCCCACTATTCCCCCTCCTGCCCTCCTTACGTACTTAGTGCCCCCCCACCCACCCCCCACCCCCCCCCCCGTCCCTTCTACGCCCATCCCTTCGCTTCCTTCAGTTCCTCTCATATTGGATCCTCGGGGTGTCTGACTTTCGCCTGTCGCAATATTGCCTTCCGAGTGAGTTTCAATCTTTCCTACAAGGGTTATGTCTTTCCTTATGCCTCCCCCCCCCCCCTCTCCATTCCTCCTCAACCCTCCCCCTTTCTCTCTCTCTCTCTCTCTCTCTCTCTCTCTCTCTCTCCTCTCTCTCTCTCTCTCTCTCTCTCTCTCCCCTCCCTCCCTCCGTCTTTGTCTGTGTCTGTCTGTCTGTCTCCCGATCTTTTTCTCACTGCGCCCCCCACCCCCCCCCCCCCACGCTTCCACCCTGCGCGCGTGTGTGTGCATTGATGTGTGTGTGTGTGTGCATGTGTGCGTGCGTGCGTGCGTGCGCGCGCGCGCGCGCGCGCGCGTTTGTGTGTGTGCGTGTATGTGTGTGTGTGATAGAGAGGGAGAGTGGGGGAAAGAGACAGAGAGAGAAGCAGACAGAGACAGACAGAGAGAGAGAGAGAGAGAGAGAGAGAGAGAGAGAGAGAGAGAGAGCGTATGTGTGAGCGAGTGCATCTGACTTCCATTCTATTTTGAACTCCCTACGAGATGAGTTCATGTCTTCCAGGTACTGGAGACAAACATCTCTTTTCAACTGACCTTCTTCATGGCTCTTAGTAAACAGGATGTTGTTGCCACACTCGCCTCTTACCTCAACATTAAGGCCAGAATTCCAGAGACAACATGGTGTTTTTTTCTTCGAAATTAAAAAAAAAACCGCCTTTCTTACGTTTATTTGGAAGAATGTCTCATGCTTGTTATTTGTCCACTTTTACCCCCAATCCCCACCGTAGAAATGCTTATAGCCTAAAACGAATGACGTTCATGTATCGTATCGCTTCCCACGCAGTGTTTTGGGCAAAGCGAGCCTAGCGGTGCCCATTCCTCTCCAGACTGGATTTTCCCGCTGGTTACTCCCCGCGTATGGCAGATAGTACAGAGTTAGCAGAAGCAGAGGGGAATGTGTGATCTGATTCTCCAATGCACATGGAAGCCATTTGCAGAGAGATCCAGGCCTTGGCACACACCCGACGGAACCGGAAGACACTAATGAACAGTTTTTTCGTGCAACGGGCAATAACTCTTCAAAGAATCAACGAAGAAGAACAGAAGAAAATGAAGACCCATACCCCCTCCCTCCCTCCCTCCCTCCCCCTCTCTCTCTCTCTCTCTCTTTCTCTCTCGGCTGGGCTATAAGCAACATTACCCCCCCCCCTCGCTCTCTGTCTGTCTGTCTGTCTGTCTGTCTGCCTGTCTCATCCTCTTCTTTTATTTTTCACTTTTTTTTCATTTTGCTTCGTGTTGCTGTTGTTCTTGTTCTTGTTTCTTGGTTCACCGTGTGTGTTGTTTGTCTTTATCGTCGAAGAACTTTTCCACTTTCTTTTCTTTGTTCTTCTTGTTCTCGTTGTTGTTGTTGTTCTTCTTCTTCTTCTCTTTTCTTCTCCTTTTTCTTCTTCTCCTTCTCCTTCTTCTTCGTGTTCATTCTTCTCCTTTCTTCTTCCTCCTCTTCCCCCCTTCTAATTCAGTCTGACTGAAATGTGGCCGGTGATAAACTTTGTTTTAATTCGGTCTTTTCCTTTCCCGACAGGACGTGGCTTTGTATCATACTTCTGGCATTTTGATGTGGACACCATTCTGGCTTTCAACTGTCTGGCAGCACCGTGCGGGAGGGGGAGAGGGGAAGGGTGGGGGGCGGTGATCTGCTGGGCTGTAGATAACGTGGCCTGATGGTTTCTGTCTTCTTCTTCTTCTTCTGCCTACGCAGGCTGATACTCCTGCGGACACCCCCTGTATAGGGAGTGGAGTTTTGTGTGTGTATGACCCTTTTTTATCCCGCCATTAAGGCAGCCATACTCCAACTTCAGGGAACGTGCATGCTATGTGTAACGTGACATCCATACCATTGGCCAAACTGGCCTTCTCTTCCCGAAAGTTGGTGATGGGGATTTTACGTGTGTGCAAGATGCTATGCGTGCGTTCACACACGGAACCTCGGTTTATAGTCTCATTCGAAGGACTGTATGGGAAATGGAGTCAGAACCTCCGAGAGAAAAATCCCCCTGTACTGAAACGGCCCGGCGGAGATTCGAACCCGCAATCCCAAGATTACGAGTCCGGCGCTCTACCACTGACCTATTCCGGCCCCGATGGCTTCTGTCGTTTAGGCAGTGCAGAGGTTTTCTGTTGGTCTGTGTGTTTGGATCGTGGACCGTCAGCCCCTTCTGTCTCCGTCACTCACAAGTTATCAATAGGTGCAATCAACTAGTCCACATCCTTCCTTCTGAACCCGTACGTTCCGCAGAGATATCTCTGCTTCTGGCTCTTTGTTATCCGTACTCGTTAATGTCACACTAGAAATCAGAGATCTTCCCCTGT
>JADBJO010004382.1:132500-135000 GCA_016801955.1 Conus betulinus | reverse complement strand
GAGATACAGGCACCTGCAGTGTTGGTCAGGGAATTTGAGCAACACTCTCTCAGAAACGCATCCATTAAGTGGATGAAACTCGACTGTGTGGTCCCAGTCTTCCCAACTGAGCCCGTAGCAAACTCAACTCTGGGTAGGAGCCGGTCGGGGCAGAAAAACCCACATGACTCTGATGGGATTCGAACCCACGACCTCCCAGCCGGGAGTCCGCGACGCTAACCACTTCGCCACGGCGGCTGGTCGAGGTAGGGTAGGGTTGATCGCGCGCGCACAGCAAGTAAACGAAGCCAGCTGTTCTTTCCTAGGGTTTAGTCAACATGTAACATTTGTCAGACGACATCTTATATCTGGTATTGGCAGCAACAATTATACAAAGCTCCTTAACGTCTTGTTTCTGTGCCCTCTTGGGGCTTTGCTTTTAATTTCTATTTTTTTCCAATTCTTGTGCAACTGGAAGAGTGATCCTTCGCTTAACACACACACACGCACGCACGCACGCACGCACGCACAGACACACACACACACACACACACACACACACACACACACACACACACACACACAACGCGCGCGCGCGCGCACGCGCGAATTGACATGTGCATCCACACAATTGAACCAGCAGAAAAATAATGTTCAATCATAATAACTAAACACTGAAATGATCGTTCTGGTCACTGGCCACTGTGGCGCGATGGACAGCATCACGAGTCAGGAGTAGTGAGTTCTATACCGGTCATATAGCTCAATTCCACCCCCCTCCCCCGGACCCCCTGCTCTTGGTATTTCAAATGCGCTGTGTCCGCAACGAAGCATGTACTGTTGTCACTGAAGGCATGACATGTGCCGTCCAGCGTATCTTGGATCAGGTCAGGCTTCTCGGAACACTGCCAAAGTGACTCGGCAGCAGTGCAGTGTCTTCTCTAGTGGGTTGCCTCTTAAAGGATTGATGCTGAGAAGGTGGATCAATCACCAGTACATGGGCTGTGTTGGGACATGCCGTGGTGAGGCTGTGGATGGGCAACCTCATAGGAGTAAAGTCACTGAGGATGAGAGAGTCAAATAACAAAAACAAACACACATTAAAAAGAAAAAAAAGAGAAGAAGAAAGAAAGAAGGAAAGTCTCAAAGACCCAAACAATTTCGGGCCAAAATGGCACATATCACAATGTGCTAACTGGACGAAGACAATACAAATGTCAAAACTGACGATGAAGACACAAATGAGTAAAAACAGTGAATGTTTCCTCGGTGATCCACAAAACCTGAACATTCAGAAGATGACGCAGAAGTTAAGTTCAAATCTAAAGAAACAAGGTTCAGGAAGTGGTCAAAAAACATGAAGCAGTCCTGTTTCTGAACAAACCAAGCCCTGTGTAACAGCCCGTTCTTTTTTTTTTTTTTTTTTGTTTGCATTCAAAACTTTTTTAATTGACCAAACATACAATGACAACTAACATACATAAATCAATACACTGATCCATAGTTACACATATTTAACACATACAAATGTACATGCATTTTTTTTTTTTTTTACACGGGCACACTTGCCAAATAAATTCTAATAACTGGCATTAATCCTGTGTACCCACGTTGTGGCCGAGATTAAAATAGGAAAAAAGAGTATACAGTACTTTTTAACATAATACACTCACATACCCATACACACACACACACACCCTTGCGCATACCTTCATATGATACATACCATTAGTTCCTAGTATTTTGGTATAAGGTGACCATTTTGTTAAGTACGTACGTTGCATAATTCATCTCCATTAAGGACATATATTTCTCCATCTTATGTCTATAGTCCAGCTCCTTCAAAAAAAATATGTTTATATTTAGGTTTTGTTTTGTTAATTCTACATTTATACAAGAATATTTTCCCATTAAAATATCAGGTCTAGCATATCGTCGGTTTTTGTTTTCTCATCCGTACCAAATAATATAATCTCCACGTTAAGGGATAATCTTACACAGTGTGAACAGTTAACTTGCAGAACCCTTTCCAGGTCTTTCCAGAAAATACGGGTAAAACTCACATTCCCACAGATAGTGGTTAATTGAGTCTTTCTCTCTAATGCAGAAATTACATTTGTCGCTATCAATAATTTGCATACTTTTCAGCACACTGTTTGTTACCAGAATTCTGGGCATATCTTAATTTGGAACCATTTCAGTTTTGTTTCTTTAATTTTCTTAATCCTTTTCAGTACCTCTACCCAATCAATTGGTATATTAAGACATTGTTCCCCACTGATAAATGCACTAATGTTAAGAACCTCATTGGCTTCCACCATAATATCGTAATAAGCACGTGATCCTTTATTAATACTACAAAATTTTTGAAGTGCTAAAGTTTTATCATTACCAATGTTACTATCTAATTTCAATCTTCGTTTCTCTTTTGTATAAGCTTTGATCGAATGCACGCAACTTAAATGAGTTAAAAAATTGATATGAAGGCCCATTTTCTCCGACAGTTCATGGCAACTTAGAA
>JADBJO010004382.1:107500-127500 GCA_016801955.1 Conus betulinus | reverse complement strand
CGGTACTTATTCTTGGAATTTATTGTTGTATTATATATATATATATATATATATATATATATATATATATGAATATATAATTACAAACAAACTTGCTCTTATGTCTCAGATTGTAGTATTAATAGGGGTATGATAAGTGTTCATATCTGCAGTGGCAGATAATTCTGTTTAACTGACAGTATGTGCTTGAGTTGAATGGGGAATAATAAATGCTTCTCAAAATGGACCTTCAGCAAGCTTATAGTCTCTAAAGTAGGAGGCAATCTGCAATGGGGGAAAAAAAAAGTCAGATACCGGTATTAGGGGGGTGATAAGTATTCATATCTACAGTGGTAGATATTTTGTCTAACTGACAATATGTGCTTGAGTGGGTGATGGGGAATAATGAATGCTTCTCATAGTGGATCTTCAGCAAGCTTATAGTCTCCAAAGTGGGAGGCAATCTCCAATGGGAAAGAAGCTCACTAACATATAACTCCTAGTTAGATACCTGTATTTCAAAACTTGAACGTTTCTCTTTAGTGACTGTGAAAAGTGTTAATTTGACTCCTTTGCCTTTCCGGTTTTAAGAAGAATGCTATACCAGAAAAAGGCTGGTGTGCAATACCGTAGTATGTTTGTTGAGTTTTCAAAAAAAACTAACCAAAATTGCCACCTAAGAAGCAAAAGAAAATCATGAAAGAGCAAAACAAGCTACATTTTCTTGTGAAAAGTAGAAAATATAAAAAAGACAACAATCTTAAGACACAAGTGCTGAGAGCCAGTTCTTGGAATGAATCCGCAAGGGACTAAATTACAATAAACTAATAAATTCCAAGGATAAGTACCGAGCACCATTCCAGCAACTTACAGAGCAGCTTGGTGTTGCAATGACTGCAAGAAATATTGAATTATAAACAAAGCTCGCTCTTATGTCTTAGATTGTAGAAATAGGGGGGTGATAAGCGTTCATATCTGCAGTGGTAGATAATTCTGCCTAACTGACATTATGTGCTTGAGTGGGTAATTTGACTCCTCTGCCTTTCCGGCTTTAAGAAGAATGGTATCCCAGAAAAAAAAAGGCTGGTGCGCAATACCGTAGTATGTGTGTTAAGTTTTCAAAAAACCGGAAAGGCAGAGGAGTCAAATTAACACTTTCTGCGGTCACTGAGGAGAAGCATTCAGGTTTCGAAATACCGGTATCTGACCAGGAGTTATATGTTAGTGAGCTTCCTCCCCATTGGAGCTTGCCTCCCACTTTGGAGACTATAAGCTTGCTGAAGGTCCATTTTGAGAAGCATTTATTATTCCCCATTCACCCACTCAAGCACATACTGTCAGTTAGGCAGAATCATCTACCACTGCAGAAATGAAGGCTTACCCCCCCCCTGTTTTCTACAATCTAAGACATAAGAGCAACCTTTGTTTATAATTCAATATTTCTTGCAGTCATTGCAACACCAAGCTGCTCTGTAAGTTGCTGGAATGGTGCTCGGTACTTATCCTTGGAATTTATTAATTTAAATATATATATATATTTTCATATACATAAATATATATGTATATTATATAATATATATGTATATATATGTATATATACAAATATATGTGTATATATATATATATATATGCATGTGTGTGTGTGTGTGTGTGTGTGCGTGTGTGCGTGCGCGCGCGCGCGCGCGTGTGGGAAAGAGAAAGCTGGACGTAAGATGCATATCTCTACCTGAACACTTTCAGTTCAATGTTGGTGAGAGGGTAGATCTTGAATTCGTTGACATTAACCGCTCAGATTTGTGCTCAGTTTGGGCGTTTTCGGGTAAAGAAAAAAAAATTGTCTTCTCGGTGTTGAAACTTTCCACGGACCTCTGACGTGTGACTTTTCACACTGGCTGTGTGAAATGTCCATACTGAACATGTCCAAAGGCTGAATGAACGAGTGTGACGAGTGAGGCCAACAGCAGTGGTCTAACGAGACTAGACTGCCCAGTTCTCAGTTGTGGCGCGCACTTGTCGCTGCCATATTTACTAGTCGGCAGTTCTCCTGTTGTGGGCTGACAAAATATGATGCCTAAAGATAAAGATTCTTTTATTGTTATAAATTGCCGACATTTTTGTCATAATTTTTTTTTTCAATTACAGGCTCGTCGTTTGGGGTTTGATTTGCTTAACATGTGAAACAGTTCGCTCGAACGATATCTATAGCCACATATAACAAATATGCTCGCTATACCCCGAGAGAAGATTCCCGTTTTCACATTTAAAAATGCTTTATCCTTGTTATTATTTTTCTTTTCGTTTTTTTTTTTTTTCCCGTTGTCTTGTCTATGGGCTGGTTTGTATCATCTTTGAGATTTCTTTCAAGATCTGGTGCAGTTTATATCTGGGTGAAAGGATTCCATTAAAAATTTTGCTGTTTCCTGTGCGGACCAGGAGTCAGGAAATTATCAGTAATAGTAATAGCAGCAGCAGCAGTAGTAGTAGTAGTTGTATCATCATCATCATCATTACTGTCGTTATTATCAGCCTTGTCATCATCATTATATAATCACTATTGTTATTCTCCCTCTTCTCCGTTTACTATAATTGATTCCTATTGTTGTTGTCGTCGTTGTTGTTGTTGTTCTTGTTGTTGTTGTTGTTGTTTCTTCTTCTTCTTCTTCTTTTTTCTTCTTCTTCTTCTTCTCTTCTTCTCCTCCCTCCTCCCCCCTCCTCCTGTTTCTTCTTTTTCTCCCCTAACCCTCCTCCTCTTTCTTCTTCTGTTTTCCTCTTTTCTCCTTAACCCTCCTCCTCCTTCTCCATCACCACCACCTCCAACTTCCTCCTTTAATATCTGTTTTAGCTTTAGCTACTGCTGTTGTTTTTCTGTCAATTACTACTGTTACTGCTGCCATCTTATTCAGGCTGCTGTCAAAGTCTTTCCGACAGAAAGGTTGTGTTTCGAAACAAGCACCGGCGATTCTCGGTTTATTGTCCTCGAAGGTCCCGGCAAGTCTGGAGGGAGGACTTTTTAAGATTAACACCAAGGTGTTCGTCTTGGAGTGCCCAAAGTCAGACAGCAGGTGTTTCTCCTAGACGCGCTGCCGATGTGCGCAATTACAGTCCGCTGGTTTTGTGGGAGATGCAACTCTGGCGCCGTAAGTTTTCCTGCTGTGTTCTTCTCGCCACTACCCCCCTCTCCCCCGTCCCCCCCCCCCCCCACACACACACACACACACACACACACACACACACACACACACACACACACACACACACACACACACACACACATCTCAGGTTATTTTCGGATCCAAGTGAAAAGGGAACACGTGAGAGAGAGAGAGAGAGAGAGAGAGAGAGAGAGAGAGAGAGAGAGAGAGAGAGAGAGAGAGAGAGAGAGTGTGTGTGTGTGTGTGTGTGTGTGTGTGTGTGTAAAAATCAGTTTCATATCACACACACACACACACAAAGGGTACTCATCACCAGCATCAACACTCAGGTCTAACGTCCACACTGACCCAATCTGTGGTTCGTCACACCGATATAACAGTCCCGTGAGAATGACAGTAGGGAACGGGGGCTCGGGGAATGGGAGTGGGGCAGGTGGGGGAGGGGTATGGGGTGGGGATGGCAGTGGCTTGCCTGGAGGCCGTGAAGATTATAAATTGTTTGGGAGAGGGAGAGGGGGAGAGGGGTGAGATGTGAGGAGAGAGTGGGGAGAGGGGAGGGGAGAAAGGGGGGGGGGGGGGGGGGGAGAGGACCACCAATGTCATCCAAACGACGGCGACTCGCGATATGCAGCTAAAAATGCTATTTGATTCTGTGTGGCGCCAGCGGAATACAAAAACTCGGATACCTGACAGCCAATTTGTGCTCTACCGCTCAGCCCCGCTCCCATCATCTAGAGGTTTCTCCAGTTTAAACGGCAGCCGTCCTCGGGCCGAAAAGAGAGAGAGAGAGAGAGGAGAGAGAGAGAGAGAGAGAGAGAGAGAGAGAGAGAGAGGGTAGGAAAGGAGGAGGGGGGGGCTGTCCCAGCTTGCAGATAAGGATTTATTTCTCTTTGTACCCGGCACAATGCCGTCCGTTGAAAAACAGCTTAGAGAAAGAGGATCAGCACGTCAAGGGTATAATGATGATTTAACAGTTTATTCACGTGGAATACGCAAAATCTCTTAGTGTGTGTGTACTGTTGGCCTGATTAAACCACTCTACAAAGGGAAAGGGAGTAAACATGACTGCGACCATTATAGAGGTCTAACTCTGCTGAGTTGTGTTGGTAAATTATTTACAACAGTCTTGATAACCGATTGTCATCCTTTCTCAAACACAATCAGATTTTATTGGAAAATCAATCTGGTTTCCGAAAAGATCATTCTACTATGGGCCATGTGTTTATACTTAAATGTTTAATAGATGTTTTCCGGAGTCAGAAGAAAAAAGTTGTACTGTGCATTCATTGATTATAAAAAAAAAGCTTTTGATACTGTATTGAGGCATGCTTTATAGTCTAAACTCATAAAAGCAAAAATCAATGGCAAAATCCTACGAGTCATAATGAATATCTATAGTAAGTTGAAGTCTTCCGTATTTATGAACGGCAATTTGTCAGACTTTTTTGTGAGCCATAAAGGTGTTCGTCAAGGTGAGAATCTTTCTCTTGTATTATTTGCTTTGTATTTGAATGATCTTGAAGGCTATCTGAAAGACACTGGATGTTCACCATTAGAAATTAGGCTTTCTTTGGATATTGATATAACGAATTATATCAAAAACTTTTTATCTTGTTATATGCAGATGACACAATTATATTTTCAGAGACAAAAGTGGGATTGCAAAAAAACACTAGATTCCTTGTTATTATATTGTAATAAGTGGAAGCTAACAGTTAATGCTGCTAAAACTAAAATAATGATATTTAACAGTGCAAGGGTGAATAAACAGGACACATTTCATTATGGAAATACAAAAGTTGATGTTGTCACCATCTCAAATATTTAGGGGTAAATTTCAATTGAAAGGGTTCTTTTTGCTAAATGTAAGAAAAACACTTTTGATAAGGCGTCATTAGTCATGTTTAAATTGATACAAAAGGCAAGAACAAAGGATTTACCTATTCATGTTATTTTAGATTGATTTGATAAAATGATTTGTTCCAGTATTATTATATGGTCGTGAAATATGGGGATACGAAAATTTAAATATCATTGATAAATTTCAGCTAAATCTTTTTACATATATATTTCGCTTTAAAAAAAGTAGAATGACAAACATGATTTATGGTGAAACAGGACGTTACCCTGTATCAGTTACAGTCTTTGTCGAATGATTCGATTTTGGGCTAGTTTGGTTCAGTCTCCTGTTGATAAAATATCGGTTGGGATCTATTCTTTCATGTTACATTTGCACAATAACACAGTAACTGTGTCTCCCTGGTTAACGTGCATACTGTTTGGAGCAATCAATCTTTTAAAGACGTCAATACTGTATGCAGGAATGTCAAAAATAGTTTGCAATGCTCGTTTCGTCAAGTGCGGCAACATGACATGAAACTAGCCGTAAATGTTTTTGTCTACAAATTTTATAAATCTGATTTTAAGGAGGAGAAATATATTTCTAGCTTACCAGATGCTTATATTTACCCTGTTACCAAATTTTAGATGTTCCAATCATAAATTGCAAACTAAAGTAGATCGTCGATTTGCTATCCCCCCCCCCCCCCCCCCCCCCCCCCCAAAAAAAAAAAAAAAAAAAAAAAAAAATAAAATGAAATAAAAAAGAAAGGCTATGTAATAAATGTGACATGTCTGCAACAGGTGATGAATTTTCATTTTATCATGGAATGTTCATCATACGTTACTTTGCGCAACACGTATTTGCCAGATTTCTCTATCCAAAATCTTTCTCTAATTTTGTCAAATAATGTCTTCTACTAATCGGAAACATATGCTTCTATTGTCAAAGTATATTAGATTATCTCAAGTGTTGTAGATTGTCGGTCTATGTCATCATTGACTGGCAATTTATGTTTTATTTTGGCTTGTTTGTTTTCCTTTTCCCTATTTTTGCTTTAAGCACACCCTTCCTCCATACCCCAAAGGGGGCAAAAGGAATATTATTGTATTGTCAAGTCAAGTCAAGTCAAGTAAACTTTATTATCTCAATTTGAGAAATTAATTTGTGGTCACACACATTCACAGCAAATAAACAATAATTTAGCCACATTACCCATTTTCTCACATATGACATACATTCATATAGAGGAATTTGGATTTCAATTAAACATCTTCTCGGTTCATGAAATCAATGGACAGGGGAATAAAACTTTGTTTAAATCTGACACTTCTGCATTTAACCGATCGATATCTTCGTCCTGACTGAAGAAGGTCATACTGATTTGCAAGGACGTGGGTCTGGTCACACGTAATCTTCTTCGCTTTACAACTAACACGGCACCTGTATAGCTCACTCAGACTTTTTTGTCTCTCTCACCAAACGATTTTTCCTCCCACGTTCACCACTTTCTCAAGCACATTTCTGCTCTTCACAGTCAACCCACCATACCAACACATAATGAGAAAGTTAGAACAGATTCCAAGAAGCATGAATAAAATGTCCGAAGAATGTCAGTATTCACATGAAATGATCGCAGCTTGCGAAGACAATATAATCTGGTTTGACATTTTTTGTGGACATACTCAACATGGGATTTAAAATTCAGCTTATTATCTATAAAAGTTCCTAAATATTTGTATGATTCAACACGTTCTACTTCAGCACCTTTGATAAAAAGTGGTGGTACAGCTTTTGGATTCTTTCTAAAATCAATCAACATTTCTTTCGTTTTTGTTACATTCAGATCAAGATAGTTATGGTCGCACCAGTCAACAAATCTTTGAACCTCCTTGAAGTAAACAGAATCAGAGTTGGAAAGATCCACAAGTGCTGAGTCATCTGAATATTTAATGTACAAAGTTGAATCACTTCCTGAACAATCATTTGTGTACAGAGTAAAAAAGCACTGGTGATAAAACAGTATCCTGGGGTGCGCCAGTTGAAATGACTCTGGAAGACGAAACAACACTTTGATATCGAACAGACTGTGTCCTCTGTGTAAGAAAATCAATTATCCAAAGAATGAGCTTGTTACCCACATTTATGTTAATGAGTTTCTTTGCCATCAGATGTGGTTGTATGGTGTTGAATGCTGATGAGAAATCAATAAAGAGAATGCGTACAAAGGAGGCAGGTTTTTCGAGGTGTGAAAAAGCATGATGGAGAAGTGTGAGTGTGGCATCATCTGTTGATCTGTTCTGTTGGTATGCGAACTGAAACGGGTCTTGGTACTGTGTAGTATCTTTTAAAACATAACTGAGGACAATTCTTTCAAGACATTTCATTGCAACAGATGTGAGGGCAACTGGTCGGTAATCATTTAAACAGCTTGTATAGTGTGTGTGTGTGTGTGTGTGTGTGTGTGTGTGTGTGTGTGTGTGTGTGTGTGTGTGTGCGTGCGTGCGTGCGTGCGTGCGTGTGTATGTGTGTGTGCGTGCGTGCGTGCACGTGCGCGCGCAAACGTACCTAATTCGCCCGAATACTGCAAGATTCCTTGCGACTGGCTCTTGAGAATACCAGCACTCAGCTGTGGGCGGTACCTACAATCGGTGTGCATGATCCCACCACAAAAAAAAAAAAAAAAAAAAAAAAAATTTTCCAACATCCTCTGTCGCGTTTGATCTCAAACGGTGAACAAAATGGCCATCGAGTTGTTAGCCTAGCTCACTGTGCGCATTCTTTGGTGGATGATGGATAGCACAGAGACCGGTCAGCCGCCTTTTCAACGGAATTGTTTCTGCTCTCGATGATCGACTGGAGGATTGTCTGGTTTGTTGCTAACTGCCTCAACATTTTAAAGCTGTACAAAAGTCGCAAAGAAGCGGGAGAGAAGAGAAGAGAATTGACGTACGGGCTCTCCGCGACCGACTGAAACCAGTCTGTTTTTCAGGTGAACCTTCCTCGCATTGGCCTTTAGCGAAATAAGGATGAACAGAAAGGAGAAGTCATGTGAAGAAACACTTGTTTAAGTACAAATTCACACACACACACACACACGCACGCACGAACGAACGCGCACACACATGCGCCCGCACATACGTGCGCGCGCGCACACACACACTCACATATAGAGAGAGCGAGAGAGAGAGAGAGAGAGAGAGAGAGAGAGAGAGAGAGAGAGATTTTGGACTCGCGAAAACAAAAAAAAAAAGCTCAAATGTCAACCAGAAATCAATTCGTCTCATTGTCTCAGCCGGCCGCCCCCCTCCCCAACTTCACCACCTCCCTCTCTCCCTCTCTCAGTCTCTGTCTCTCTCCCCCCCCCTCTCTCTCTCTCTCTGTCTCTCTCTTTCCCTCTCTGTTTCTGTCTCTCTCTGTCTCTGTTTCTCTGTCTGTCTCCCTCTCTGTCTGTCTGTCTGTCTCTCTCTCTTTCTCTCTCTCTCATTATGCATTCAAGAGCCTTCAAAGGGCGAGGTGTGGATGCTAAAAAGCTCACCAGTTTTTATCTATCATCCTAAAAGAATCAAGACTCTTTTTACTCCTTTCGCTTCATTCCCGTCCCCATCCTTATCCCCCTGCCCTGCTCTCTCTCTCTCTCTCTCTCTCTCTCCCTTAGAGATCCAAACGCAGAAACAGACGCACACACCCACACCTTCACCCTCCCCCCCCCCCACATACACACGCATACATGCACACACACACATTACACGCACGAACACACACACACACACATATACGCGCGCGCGCATACACACACACATACACACGCGCGCATACACGAACACACATACACACGCGCGCGCACACACGTACACACATACACACGCGCGTAAACACGTGCGCGCGTGCGCACGCACGCACGCACGCACACACACACACACACACACACATTGACTTGAAACCAGTCTCCAACCATCCTCCTTTTTTCCCATGGCAATGGACACCACACCAACCAATGACCGACATTTCACAGTCTCTGTCCACTTGGTGCCGGAGCATGCACCTCGGAACCACCGGCAGAGCTCTGACCTGCCTGACCCTCGGCACTCCCCACGTGCTGCTCACGGTCATGCTGCCAGACGGAGCTCTGGAATCTGACCTGGATTCGTCCCAGCGATCTCAATGGTCTGCGAGAACAGTTGGTGTGGCTGGTCCAGCCGCCATGGGATGTGGCCACACACCGCATGAGGAGTTTGAGCTGAATCACTATATATAACCCATGTAACCGTTTTGAAGGCGTAGCACTGATATTGGCCGGAGACCGATAGCAAATTGTCAAACAGAACAAATGAACCCCCTCCTCCCCTCCCGCCGCACGCACGCACGGACGCGCGCGCGCGAACACACACACACACACACACACACACACACACACACACACACGCACACACACACACACACACACACACACACACACACACACACACACATACATACACACACACACACACACCAATCTTTCCACTTTTCAGGAATTTTTGCGGATGAAACAACTCACAAACTAGAGGTTCCTGAGCTACCCCCTTCCCTGACGGTCCAATTCAGGCTGTCGGACACTCGCTGGCTGGTCTTCCATTTTCATCATTTCAATCTGTCTGCTTGGAACCACCTGGCATGCCCCTTGATGGGCACAGCAAGGACAAGGAGAATCGACTCTCAGAGACAGTAACGATTCTTGAAACGGTCTAATGGTGCCCGTCCATGAACACCCGACTCCTAAAGCATGGCTTTGACGCATTCATTTTTGGTGTGCGCCCTCATTTTTTCGTAAGATGAGAATCGGGAGTATGGGCACCACCGCGTGATTTTAGCGAGTGTGTTTAGATAGCACACACAGCCAATGCGAGGTAGGGACCCAGAGTCTGACCAGTGCGCTTGCCTAATGCCTATGCCTAGGTCAGGCATCTGGTAAGTCGTAGCCGCGAGACTTGTCTTCTTAAACTCTCTCATCCTAGTCGTTAATTCATTTTATCCATCAGTTCTACATCGTGCTTGACACTTAGCGAATGCGGTACAGCGTGGACATACTACTCCGCATGCAGATATATCTTGATGGAACTAAAAAGGAAACTTACATGGGGAGAACTTCAATGTTACTTTTTTTTTCCTGTAGAAAATGCTACAGGCTTGCTATGCCCAGGACTGACCGGCTGACAGCAGTTGACCGTCTGATCCACTTTTGAAAGTACTGACCTTAGAGAAGGAATTAAAGAAAAAGCCTTGGCAGATTGGAGTAGAGGTAGTGGAAGGGGGTGTGTGTGTGTGGGGGGGGGGGGGGGGGGGGGGGGGTTGGAAGCAGACAGAGAAGGAGAGAGATCAAAAGAGGCCGAAGTAAGAGGAAAAGGGAGGGGGGGGGGGGGGGGAGGGGGGGGGGGGGTTCGTGTCTTGATCCGCACAGTGTCTGCCACGTTTCCTGATGGCATTGTGCCCCTGTGATGATTTCGTTGGCTTGCTGTTTTTCCTTTACGTCCATGAATGTGACAGCATTAAGCTTTTGATGTTGTGTAGAAAGCCTAGAACACCCCCCCCCCCCTCCCAGTCCACCCCACCCACCTCCCCTCTTTTTGCATCCCCCCCCCCCCCCCCCCCCCCCCCCCCCCCCGTCCTTCCGTCTCCCTTCCGATCCACGCGCCTGAGCTGCCAAAGAACCAAACTTGCTACAAGAGTTCAAAAGGTTTAAAACTGCCCAGACGGGCTGTTGCTTAAGTGACGATCTGCGATAAAGGAAATGAGCAAGCTATGCTCTAATGACAAACGAAAGAAGTCAGAGGGGAAACAGAAACACTTCAAAGGCAAGGAACTTCGCTGTTCTTATTAGGCTCCCTACAAAGAGTTGAGATCACTGTCTTTTTTCAAAGATCATCGGTTTCGCTTGACGCTTGGCCTTTGAAATGGTATATGATCGACTCATCCTTTACAGGAAAGACACACACAGACCCACACACACACACACACACACACACACACACACACACACACACACCTTTACAAAAACTTATCAAGAAAAGGAAAAGGAAAATGCGAGCGAGCGAGCGAGCGAGCGAGACAGAGAGAGAGAGAGAGAGAGAGAGAGAGAGAGAGAGAGTCGGCATTATTTTGTACAATGGGTGTCATAGAAATGTTTTGTTGTTTGTTTGTTTTTTTTGAAATTCCCAAAACATAAGCAGGGAAAAGAAGCAACGAATAAGAAAGTAAACTGATCAATGAATGACCGGATAGCAAAAAAGAAAGACGTCGTCTCTCCCCTCTCCCCTCTCTCTATCTGATATGTGTGTGTGTGTGTGTGTGTGTGTGTGTGTGTGTGTGTGTGTGTGTGTGCGTGTGCGCGCGCGCGCGTGTGTGTGTGTGTACTGCGCGCGCGCGCGTGTGTGTGTGTGTGTGCGCGAGAGAGAGAGAGAGAGAGAGAGAGAGAGAGAGAGAGAGAGAGAGAGAGAGAGAGAGAGAGAGAGAGAGAGAGAGAGAGAGAGAGAGAGAGAGAGAGAGAGAGTGTGTGTGTGTGTGTGTGTGTGTGTGTGTGTGTGTGTGTGTGTGTGTGTGTTTATGTTTGTGCTTGTGTAACAAATTACGCATTCTTTATTTTCTTTCCGTCTGGTCGTTGTCTCTAACACTACACACAACAATACCCTCACGATCTAAACAATGCCTTCACTATCCCAACAATCTCCTAACTATCCCAACAGTGCCCTCCCCATCCCTCCCCATACCCTCTTTCCTCTCTTAACACATGCACACACACGCCCTCCCCCACCCCACCCCCCCACTCACACACAAACATAAAGGCGCACGCGCGCACGTGCACATACACATACCTATCAGTTCATCTATCTGTGTGTATCTATCTGTGTCTCTATCTATCTGTCTATCCGTCTGCCTATCTATCTATCTATCTGCCTATAATTATGTCTGTCTGTTTATCTATCTATCTATCTATCTATCTATCCATCTATACATACATAGATACATACTAAAAAAATGTGGGGGATGCAGACACCAGAGAGAGAGAGAGAGAGAGACACACACACACACACACACACACACACACACACACACACACACACACACACACACACACACACGGAATGACAGACAGACAGACAGACAGAAGACAGACAGAGTCCACAACTACGTGACGCGGAACATTTTACTTCCGACAGTGTGACAGACAGACAGACAGACGAACAGTGGGAGAACAAACAGACCGAGCGACAGTCAGAAAGACAAGGAAGAAACAGAAAAAAAATAAGGCTAGGCAATTTATCTTGTATACAGCCTATCTACTGCGATATATTTTACGTCTTGCTTATAAGAACAGAAGGAGCGTTACAAGACCCCCCTTAGTAAAACCCGTCATCAGCAATCCTACCTCCATCACGCTTATCACAAGCAAGCAGTAAGAGTAGCAGCAGCGGCAGCAGCAATACCACCACCACCACCACCAGCAGCAGGAGCAGCAGCAGCAGGACTATCAGCAGCAACGCCATAGCATCTTTAACATCAGCATCACTGGCTTCGCTATCACCGTGCTGAGCGGGCCCCCTGCACTTAAGATGTCGAGATGGTCAGATGTGATTAACACGTGACCTCTGCCGGGTCACGGGTGTGTGTGTGTGTGTGTGTGTGTGTGTGTGTGTGTGTGTGTGTGTGTGTGTGCAGATAACGCTATCAAATACCTGGATTTCATGGCAGATCAGCACAGAAAAAAAAAGAAAGAAAAAAATAACGTCGATCGTGCGCTATGTTAATGCGTCGTATACGACATAGCAATATTCGGCAACTTCACTCAGCCTTAACAGCACCTCGTTGTCAGCTGAAAGTGAAGTACAAAACGGATGTTAAAATATTCAGGAGGGGGGCCGGGGGGGGGGGGATGGGGGGGGGGGGACGGGGGGACGGGGGGGGGGGACAGACAGACAGACAGACAGGAGGGGAGAGGGAGGGAGGGAGAGAATCCACAATTACGTGACAGTGGGACAGACAGACAGACAGACAGACAGACAGACAGTGGGAGAATAGTCAGGCAGAGGGCCAGACAGATAGATAGAGGCAGAAAGAGCAACGATACATGAAAACGGCATGAAAACTCATCTGGTATATAATACAGCCTGTCGATAATGTGATATATGTCCTGTTCATCAGAGTAGAAGAAACGTTACAAGAACCCTCGTAAGAGCCGTCATCGCGTTACTACCTCCATTATGATTCACAGCAGCAGCAGTAGCCGCAGCAGTAGCCGCAGCAGCAGCAACGCCACATCTTGAACATCAGCATCACTAGCTTCAGCATCACTATCATCACCAAGTCAGAAAAGCCGCCCTGCACGTAAGATGTCAACGTGTTCAGATCTGATCAACGTGTGAGCTCTATTGAGACACGGGAGAACCCAGATGACACTATCAAATAACTTGCTTAGCGCCAGAATTGTATTGTTGACCCTGTTACCACGAGAGCACCTCTTGTACTGCAACATTGCATGACTTTTCCTTAATTTTAACGACGCCTTTTTGTTAACAGAAAATAAACTGAAAAACGAGAACACTGACGTCAGATACAAATATTCATGAGGTAACACTCTTTTGACGCAAAAGAGTGTTATCTCATAAATACTTGTAAAATATTTATATATGTAAAAAAAATATTTGTGTATCTGTAAAATATTTGGGACCTCCATTATAATAAACTGAAATGAACTCCTAATAATGTTCATATGTCACAGTTTTTCTTTTCTTTTCTTTTTTCTTTTCCATTTTTTTTTTTTTTTTTTTCAAATACGTCATTCGTGTGGAATAGCACTTACTTGCCTTATTTCAATTACATAGATTTTAACATCTAAATCTGGACAATGAATTCATGTTTTTAAGAGTTATTGATCTATAAAACTTTTTGTCGCATGATCATTTCTATTCATTTATTTATCTATTCTATTCTTATATATATATATATATATATATATATATATATATATATATATATATATATATATATATATATATATATAAGAATACTGCTAAAAGCCTAATAAAATTCTTAAAGTGCTCAACCCCTTGGGGAGCAACATCTGTTAAAAATAGGGTGATAAGGAAAAAAGGAAATTTAAAAAATCACCAACAGGTCTGTTTCGAGCCAGCGCTCTCGTCAGGACGAGAGCGCTGGCTCGAAACAGACCTGTTGGTGGTTTTTAAAAATTTCCTTTTATCACCCTATTTTTAATATATATATATATATATATATATATATATATATATATATATATATATATATATATATATATATATATATATGTATGTATAGTTTCACCAATTTTACATGTCTGCAAATATGCATTGACTGGTTTGCTGTACTGCTTCCAACCATTTTTTTTTCACACACACAAAAACCTTTAAAAGAAAAAGTAAAATTTTGACATAGTCTTGGGAACAAAAAGAATGTTTGCGAATCCCAAACCCTGTCTCACTTAAACTTTGACGAACGTTACTTATCTACTCTAACTAATAATGAAACTTTCAATACATAAATAATCGAAAGCCATGCACTTTTTGCGACTTATTAAATACAGCACCACTTCAAAATCGAAATGTTCAAGATTTGTTAAAGACTGACTGATTGATAGCGGCTATATTCTGGTTTTGCAGGCTGTTGCTATTGTTGTTGTAGTTTTATACCTCACTTTAATCGAATTAAAGGTAATTGAAACATTCATTGTAATCTCGTCCAAATACTGATAGGCAATCCACTTGTAAATTGGGTTCTTAGATTTCTGCGTTACAGACAGCATGTATTTAGTTTCAGCTTGGTTACACACTCTCTTAGTTTATAAAAATGTATCTGTTTGGATGAACAGCCCCCTATATTCTTAATTCCTTCAGTTATCTACAATTTCACACACACACACACACACACACACACACACACACCACGTATGCACCATGCACCCTCTCCCTCCCTCCCTCCCCCCCCCCCTCTCTCTCTCTCTCTCTCTTGATGAAAGAAAAGAACATGCTGTTTTTTTTCCCCCGTCCAGCGCCGTCTTATTTTCCTCTAAACTGATTGCTTTGTGAAATCGACGAGGACGTATCATTTGCAGTCTGGCATTACATTATGTACGCTTCTATATTCAGAACAACGTTGACGTCAGTCATATGACGCACATCACACAATGATACTGGTTCCATGGCATGTTCCATCCTAAAGAAGCCCACACCACTCAGAGCGATCGACAGCTTGGAAGCCGTGCAGTTCAAGGCGTGTCATACGATGGACACTCACGACAAAGTGCCGACCCGCTGGACCCGTCACGCGACACCACCCAGCGCTCGCTGTCTTCAAACCTCATTTTACAGTGGGACTCGTCTGCTTTTTTTTCTTCCGTTTTGTCTGTTGGGGGTGTTGGTGTTGCTGTTCGTGTTGTTCTTGTTCTTGTTTGTTTGTTGTTGTTTTTGTTTGTGTCACTGGGATTCGTCTGCTTGATTATTAGTGTCGGTAACGGCGTTGGTGTTGTTGTTGTTGCCATTTTGTTGTTACTGTTGTTGTTTGTTTTGTAAACAATCTTCAATATTGCACCCACAGCTGGAGTAAGTTGACTCCTAAACAAAGTTTCTATCGTGTTGAGAATTCCATGCGAGCTTGTCTAGTTTTTCGTGTCTGCTGTTTGATCGTCAACCGAGGTGAAGGCACGTGGCCACCAACACCGCTGCTCATTGGCTCATAACTGACTCGTTAAGAAACAGTTTTTCTCTTTTTTTCTCTCTCAGATTCGAGCAAGTCGTGGAATCAGTTCACAAAGCAAAACAGCTTCAAAATTAATTTCTAACAAAAGTATGTCTGAAGGGAAACACAGGAAACACTGCGCCGCACACTTAGTGCAGCACGAAAAGTTGGTAAGCGACTTCCACTTCATACATTCTCCGACAGTTGAGTGGCTTTGTCAATAAACAGCAATCGCGCGTAAATAGTTTACAGAATGCAACAGGTGGCGTGACCTGACAAATTCATGCATAAATGGGAGAGAAAGAACGAGGCGAAAGGTCAAGCTACCCAATCTGTGATTCAGCTTCTTTCGGTGTTGTTTTTAAGAGACTAGAAGGTAAACGCAGGCAGACCCTATGAACGTTTCGTTTCGTCAACTATAGAGCAGCAACGTGTCCTGACTGGCATTTTACATGGACGCCGCTGATGTTGTGCCTTTCAGAACAGTCCGCTGATGTTGTGTCTTTCAGTACAGTCCGCTGATGTTGTGTCTTTCAGTACAGTCCAACGAAAGCCTTGCTTCCAGACGTGCCCCTGCTGAGAATGCTCCCTGACGGCGATTCCATGCCCAGGCAGTTATTGTTTCGTTGTCAGTAATGGGACGTGTAGAAGGAGACATCCTGCCCATGATGGATTGGAACTGGCACCACGTAACATCATCAAACGAGTTGACAGAAGGTCACTCAAAATCATGTTTGGGATTTTTATAGCACAGTCGACCACGAGGCCACGCCAGAGACACCGATGAACTCAAATCACAATTGTGTGACAGCGACAATCCAAAGCCAGGACAGGACAACTCTTAAAAAAAAAAAAAAAAAAAAAAAAAAAAAAAAAAACCACGACCCCCCCCCCCCCCCCCCCCCCCCCCCCCCCATCTTAAACAAAGTTCATCACCAAACGCGTTTCAATCAGATCTGATCAACAATGCCCTTAGGGTAAAAAATACAGCTTCACGAAATACGATAACAAATTTTTTTTTTGAATGCTGATCGATAAGAACAATAAGGATGGTGAAGTTGATGCAACGCATTTCCCATTCCAGTCTGAGACTGCGTGACAGGGCTGTAGGCTTACTGTGCTCGTACTTTCATAATAGTATATCCTGGCGTCAGCCAGGTCCTAAGAGATACACACGCTTGCAGTGTTGGTCAGGAAATTTGAGCATCACTCTCAGAGACGCATTCAGTAAATGGATGAAACTCGACTGTGTGGGTCCCAGTCTTCCCAGCTGAACCCGTAGCAAACTCAACGCTGGGTAGGAGCCGGTCGGGGCAGAAAAAATCCCACATGACTCTGATGGGAATCGAACCCCGCAACCTCCCAGCCGGGAGTTTACGACAATACCGCGGCTGATTACGAAATATGTTTTGCTAGTAAAGGTCAGGTCGAGAAAAAACAACATGAAACAGCTTGGACATGAAATTTTACAAAGAGCGTGTTAGAAAACACACAAAACTGTGCGATTTATTTAAATTGAATAAAAAAACACTTTTTCAGTGACTCCAAAGGGTCATCACCTGGGAACGAAACATTGGTTTGCATTCTTTTGAAATAAACAGTAATGTCGCGCTCCTATTTAACAGACATAGGTACTGTTTTGGAATGAAAATCTGTTTTGCATTCCGTGTGACATATGCCGTGTTGCACTACAAAAAACAGTTTCGCATTTCCGTGTGTCATTGCCTTGTGTGTGTGTGTGTGTGTGTGTGTGTGTGTGTGTGTGTGTGTGTGTGTGTGTACGTGCGCAAAACACTGCTTTGCGACTTCCACATGGCAAAGGTCTCAGAACTGAGGTTACACGTGCGAAGGCGACATGAAGACTGCTATCACTGATGTGATTTAAGAATAGCCAGGTGTCTGTCTGTCTGTCTGTCTGTCTGTCTGACACACACACACACACACGCACGCACACACACACACACGCACGCGCACGCACGCAAGCACACACTAACTTCTATATTTAACCATCACGTCAGATCAACAGGTCAAACAGGCCAAAGGCCTAATGGCACGTGAGAACCGTGCGTTTGGGGGTGGGTGCTGAACTTCAGAAGGCTCTGTCCTGAGCGAGGAAACGGGGAACGAGTAGGTGTTTTTTCCGTGACTAGAAACAGGTTACTGACAGATTATACCGAGAATCCGCTAACATTTACCCTGCCGAAGCTAACCTCAACAAATTTTCATTCACGAAACACAACACACACACACACACACACACACACACACACACACACACACACACACACATCACGAAATAATCTCAAAGACTGGTTAAATAAAAGTAACATTAGTTACTAACAAACTATTGATCAGGGAATCTCTCTCTCTCTCTCTCTCTCTCACACACACACACACACACACGCGCGCTTGCGCGCGCGCGCGTTTTGCGCACGAGCGTGTGTTCGTGCTAGCGTGCATGCGTGCAAAAAAAGGTATGGCATTTTGCGGTTGGACCTCAACATACTGTCACATCTGTACGCAACATCAGGTTTGAAATCAGAGGTTGTATCTCAACATATTCTCACGTCTAACGTAACAACAAGCATAGCCCTCAACTGTCTCTTGAATTTTTAGGCTTTGTGCGACATTGTCCAAAAAAAGTATAAGGACTGGACGACCATTCTTCCCACCAATGACATAAAAGTATAAGACCAGGTTCTAACTAAATGCTGTTGACGAGGTCTGAATCGGGTAGACTGGCGTTCTGATCTTCTCTCGTTTCATCACTTTTCTTTACCACATGGGTCACGACAGCTTCTCTTGTACCTGCAACCTTTCTTCATCTTTTGAGGCTCATTATTGACTGCTCTACAATCTGCCTAAAAAAACTGAAAGCATCCCATTACACACACTTTGTTGTAGCGTTTAAAGCATCGACTTTTGCAATTGTGTTATATTCCGTATAATTTCTGCAAATTCTCGTCAGCAGTAATGAGATGTTTGTGCGCATATCCAATAAGTATATTCGTTTTTATCTTGTGTCTGAAAGGAACACCATATTAAGCTTGATTTTCCTGAAGGAAGTCCACCATTGTGCATTTAAAGTTTAATAAGAAAAAATACGAAGCTACACCAGGTCTAGGATTGTCGGTAAGGAATATAGTCTAAGTTCCTGAACAACTATCAGAGAGTATATCATCGGCTGAAATTTGGGAGGGGGGGGGGGGGGGGGGGGCATAGTTTCCATCTCATATTGTCTGAATTTAATTCTTCGATGTGGGTGAAGAGAGCACCTTGTTGTTCAACAACCCTTCAGCATTTACATTAAGAACTGTCAAACCAAATTCATTGACATTTCCACAGGACTTAAGATCTGCGTACACACTCGTTTTCTCACTCAGTTTTTATCACAGTCGTCATTTTCTGGTCTTTCGACAATCTTTCCATTCCCTACATAAATGCTGGTGGGTTTTCTCCCTTCTTCATCCGTCCCTTCAGTCGCCCCCTTAAGGTTTTCTGTTGTTTTTTTTTTTCCAATGGCCTGTCATCAGCGAGACGGAGGAGAAAGCTCTGCAGCCGAAGTTCAGTCAAGTCAATCAGAGCCATTCTAACAAAACTGTAAAAGTAATTCCGTTCAAGAAAATCCGACAAATTCATACAGATTTTATTTCTTTGTCTTAAGCACGCCAATGAAGTATCTTCAGTAAGTTAGGCCGATTTGTTTTCAGCTTAAAAAAAAAAAAAAGCAGCGAACGAAAGTGCCCGCGCGCAGCAGAACTGACCGTATAAAAACAGTATTTGATAGCCGACAACCTACACAGTAAAATTTACTTTTATTATTTTCTTTATCCCTTCTGCCTAGAACCCCCTCTCCTCCCCCCTCTTTACTCCCCAATCACCGCTCTTTTTATCCCCTTCTATCTGTCTCTCTTCTCTTCTCTCTCTCTGTTTCTCTCTCTCTCTCTCTCTCTCTCTCTCTCTATTTCTTCCTTTCTCACAGATCATTTCTTGTAACAAGAGATTCGTTTACTTTCTACCCTTCCTTCTTTATTCCTTCCGTCCTTCCTTCCTTTTTCCCTTTTCTTCTTTTCTTCCTTTTCTTCTGTCATTCACTCTTATACTCATTTTTTCTTTCTGTTTCTTTTTGACTATCTACCTTTCCTTCTTACATTGACGTGGCTATGGCCTTTCTTTCTTAAATCCATTGATTTTTTTTTTTTTTTTTTTTTCTTAGGCTTCATGTATTTGGGAGTTTTTGTTTAAAAAAAAGGGAGGTGGGGAGGGGGGGGGGCAGAAAGAAA
>JADBJO010004382.1:100000-105000 GCA_016801955.1 Conus betulinus | reverse complement strand
AAATGCACAAGGACACATATAGAATATGTGCAGTGCGGTAGAGGAGGCATGGCGGAGATGGAAGAAGGGAGAGAAAGAGAGGGTGGGAAGGGGGGGGGGGGGGGGGGGGGGGGGGAAGGGGGCAGGGTGTGTGTGTGTGTGTGTGTGACGAGAGGTGGGGGGGGGGGGGGGGGGGGGGGCAGTTAGGACAATGTTAAGAGAGTCAAGATTTCATTCAGTCTGCCTGCCCTGTCTATCTTTGCATATCAGTGCAAAGTCAAGATAACGAAAATGTAACTACGTGGTGAGACTGTTACGGGGTGAGGGTTGGAATGGACTCTGAGAGAAGAGAATGGTCAGAAAGACAGACAGACAGGCAGGCAGTCAGTCAAAGAGACCATGAGAGAGAGAGAGAGAGAGAGAGAGGAGAGAGAGAGAGAGAGAGAGAGAGAGATGTATGAATGTGAGCGTGTGTCCCTGCGCGTGTGTGTTGGGGGGGGGGGGTGTTAACCAAGACAGGTAACTAAAGTTCCCATTGACGCAAAAGCATGCAATGGAATTTCACAACAAATGTTTTACCCTGAAAACCAAGATAGGATTGCGACAAAACAACAAGTCTCCTATCCAGTGTTTCTCCGTTCATCATCCACTTCATCTCTAATACAAACATGGCAGCAGAAGTCACAGAGACAGCCTTTCTTATTACGTACCTCTGTTATCTGTTTCTTTAAGTACAACATAAAGAGTGACATCCCCTTATTGATAGAATTCATCCATGGCAGGTAAACACAGAAACATCGAGAAAAAAAGAATATACCGATTTGTTTTTTTCCCTACCCTTCCCCCCTTTTTCCCCTCCCCCCAAACCACTCTTCTCTTAGTGCTCCAGCGCCTGTTTCCTTTCTTTGCTTTTACAGGAAAGGATATAAGTTTACAGGAAAGGATATAAGTTTACAGGAAAGGACATAAGTTTACAGGAAACGACAAAAGTTCACAGGAAAGGACACAAGTTTACAGGAAAGGACACAAGTTTACAGGAAAGGACATAAGTTCACAGGAAAGGATATAAGTTTACAGGAAAGGATATAAGTTTACAGGAAAGGACATAAGTTTACAGGTAAGTTTGCAGGAAATGACATAAGTTTACAGGAAAGTATATAAGTTTACAGGAAAGGACATACGTTTTGTCTGAGTATGCATTGTCTGTCAATCAAACGAGGTCTTCTAATACGAGCAATGCCTCATCAAGCTGTGCTGTATTATTTCATCTTTGCATTTTAAAAGTTCTTTGATTGTATACCTTACACTGAACTATCAAAAGCCAAAAGCCCAAACAACATTATTATGGACTGTGGTGTGTCTCTATTTGACGCCAGGGGCGCAGATACAACCCAGCCGTGTCTCCCTGATGAGTTCCGACCCAGCGGACGAAAGGCCTCGGAGCAGGCAATACAAATATATCTGCCTTTAAAAGGGATTGCGATGCTTCCCTTATGCAGTCGGTGAAGAGTTTTCATATATCTGATATATTTTCATAATTTCAAGTTCCCAGTTTTCACATCTTCAACCTCCTGCCCCCCCCCCCCCCTCCCCCCTCTTTAAGTCAAAGTTTTGCCAAGTCATTACTATGAAGACAATTTAGTTGTGGCCTGCGCTTGTTTCCCCCCCACTATTAGATTGTTCGTCTTTGTATTTGTCTGACTTTATTCAAGTTTAAAAGGCTGTGCCAGTCTTGAATAAAAGTTACTCTGTGTTAGGTTTCCTTATGGGAGCAAAAACTACCCCACTTGTTTACTATTTGATGTTTACTGTTCACTGCCTCATTTCATTTCCAATTTCGTTTTGATTAAATCGAGGTTATTTGTATTTGTTTCTGTCTGTCTTTGTGTTCTTTTGTTTGGTTTCCTTTACTACTCTTCGCTGGCTGCTTCGGGGGTGCTATTGGATTCTTTTTTGCACCCTTGGTGGTGAGAATACCACAGTATTATGGACTGTGGTGTGTCTCTATCTGACGCCAGGGGCGCAGATACAACCAGCCGTGTCTCCCTGATGAGTTCCAACCCAGCGGACGAAAGGCCTCGGAGCAGGCAATACAAATACGAAAGGTCTCGGAGCAGGCAATACAAATATATCTGCCTTTAAAAGGGATTGCGATGCTTCCCTTATGCAGTCGGTGAAGAGTTTTCATATCTGATATATTTTCATAATTTCAAGTTCCCAGTTTTCACATCTTCAACCTCCTGCCCCCCACCCCCCTCTTTAAGTCCAATGTTTTGCCAAGTCATTACTATGAAGACAATTAGTTGTTGGCCTGCGCTTGTTTCCCCCCACTATTAGATTGTTCGTCTTTGTATTTGTCTGACTTTATTCAAGTTTAAAAGGCTGTGCCAGTCTTGAATAAAAGTTACTCTGTGTTAGGTTTCCTTATGGGAGCAAAAACTACCCCACTTGTTTACCGTTTGATATTTACTGTTCCCTGCCTCATTTCATTTCCAATTCCAAACAACATAGCTTTGAATGGCAGTTCTTATTTAACATTCATCAAACATAACACTAACATCAAAGGTATCACTGGAGTGTGAAGAAATTTGTCCTGGTGCCTATGTTATATCCTGAGGGATCCCCGTGCTAAATAGACCCAATACACCATTGCTAGGTTTCTTTTTCTTTTTAAATAAGACATTTACTGCATTGTTTCATAACTCTAGGTATAAGAATTGATTTTTGTTGGGTCCCATCTCACTGTGGTATAAAGTGAAAATAATAGCAGAAAGTCTTGCAAAAGAAGGAACAAATAGAAACGCTGACAATTTATCAAAATATCCCTTAGATTTGTCTTGTGGATTAATCCAAATTATGGAACAGTATATACATAAGCAGAATTTTAGTCAAAACATAGTTAATTTACCATTGTGCCCAAGGCACACTGTTAGATGAATTCATAAATTAAGGCTGAATACTTGGAACACTAAATATTCTCATGGTATTACTTGTGCCTCCAAAGAAAACATTCTGTGCGTCATCTTTTGTTTGTATGCCCAGTGTTGACCTCGCTCTATCGGGAAAAAGGTATTGAGATGAATAACTTTTATAATGTCAGTACTGTCTTGTATGGTTCATATGTTGCTGAAATTGCCATGGCTATTTCACAGTCACAGATTGCAAAACTTTTTGTAAAGATCACAACTTTGTGTACCATTAGGGTATTTCACTTATGTAACTATGCACATATCAGATGTGGCTTTGCAAGTACTAGATAAGTTGAGTGTGAAGGCTTGTTGAGTGTAAATTTTTTT
Organism: Conus betulinus; assembly: GCA_016801955.1. NCBI lineage: Eukaryota > Metazoa > Mollusca > Gastropoda > Neogastropoda > Conidae > Conus > Conus betulinus. The sequence goes on along the minus strand of JADBJO010004382.1, from coordinate 101,725 downwards.
TTTTCGTGTTTTTTTTTTTTTTGTTTTGTTTTTTTTTAAACAGTATCTAATATCATCTGGCGATGGAAAAAGACATGAACTAAACCCCTGAACTGAACTGAGTACTTTGACAAATTCAGGAAAACAAAGTGGCAGAGGTGGAGGGGTGGGGAGTGGAGGGGTCCGGGGGGGGGGGGGAGGGGGGAGGGGGGGGGGCAGTGGACAGAGTGGGAGTAAGACCACTGAAGTGGCACGGAAGAGGAGACAGGTATTGAGGTAAAAACAAACACATAAACAAACAAACAAACAAACAAAACAACAGGCGGCGCTCTGTTATGGCAACCGGCTCTCCCAGGGGGAGAGCACCTCGAATTTCACAAAGAGAAACACGTTGTGACGACAGTGTAACCCGACGTAACAGCAGGTCTTATGTCCTCTCGGTAAGATTCGGATAAGCCTCCCAAAGGCATCCGTTCCCCGATCGCCAGGAATTGTCAGTCAAGACCTGCTATCGTGCCAAGCCCCTCCATACTGGAAAAAAAGGGGGCGGGGGGGGGGGGGGGGGGGGGGGGGGGGAGACTATCGTGGACATGCACCATTTTATCTTCTCTGCGGAAGCCGATGGATCTTATGTTCAAGACATTGGTTTCAGTCTTGGTCACAGCGGACCAAAGCCAGGCCGGGGCCTCACTCACCCTGATCTTCTTTGCCGGGCCTGCGTTCTGATGGCCCCTCATCGATCAACGGCGTCCCTGTCAGATGGAAATAGCTGCACAGACGACGGGGACAGCCAGCAGAAGAGAAACCTGAGAATAGACGGAAATAAGATGGGATACCACTGTTCTTAGGACGACGCTTCACGCCTGTCTGGCAACATGAAGGACGTTTCAAGAGGGAAAAAAGAAAGAAAGGAAGAATGAGGGAAATAAAACGAAAGACAGACCGAAATAGATAAAGACGGAAAAAAAAAAGAAGAAAGAAAGAAAGAAAGAAAGAAAGAAAAGAAAGAAAGACCGAAGACAGACAAGAAAGAAAGAAAGAAAAGAAAGAAGAAAAATTAGAGGGAAAAAAAAAAAAAAAAAGCAAAAAGAGAGGTCTAAAGAGATGTGGTAGGGGCTGATAACAAAAACAGGAACATGTCTTTCTATGGAGAAAAAAAAAAAAATGAAAATGAATGACTTTGTGATTATTTAAAGATTATGTCAATGATCGTTTCAACAAAACACACTGGGTAAGATTTTGGATGAAAATAAGGAGTTAACTGTTTTATTTGAAAAATGGTAAATGATCTTTATATATATATATATATATATATATATATATATATAAATATATATAAATATAAAAGAGAGATAACAGTAGTTCTTCAAAATAAGGAGATGAGAATAAATGACTTTACGAGACAAACATCACGTCAAAGGCACCGTTATTGATTTTTATGTGAAGAAGATGAGGTATACGATTCTTTGAATAAAGAAAAAGGAATTCACTTTGATCATGGAAAAAAAAAATTAATGGAAAAAAATTTATATATAAAAAAACGGCGGTGTACGATCTTTTTTTCCACAGAAAAAAACATTCGATCCTTGACTTCTTTATGAGTTGATGAAAAGAGAGAGAGAGAGAGAGAGAGAGAGAGAGAGAGAGAGAGAGAGAGAGAGAGACTTATGGGAGAAAAGTGACAGAACATATCATGTTTTGTTAGAGAGCATTTAAGACATGAACAATGAAGTTGTATGTGTATGC
>JADBJO010004382.1:87500-95000 GCA_016801955.1 Conus betulinus | reverse complement strand
TCTGCAATTGTTTGAGATAAAAGAATAGCATCGTCAAGCACTCAGTAACAAAAATATCTGAACTGCTTCAGGTATTATCTGAATACTATGTCTTCTTCTAGTTAATGATTCTAATTTGAAAATAATAAGAGAAGGAAAACAGATGCAGAATCAATAGGCACCCTTGTTCTACTCCATTTGGACAACCTAAATAATCTGAACACCCACTCTTCACACGTACACATGCAAACACCAAGTTGTCACTACCTCTAATGTCCATGTACAATTTACCGTTCTCACCATTGTTACTAAGTGCATTCCACAAAATACTGATGTTTACAGAGCCAAAGGTCTTTCTGATGTCCACAAAGTCAATATAAAGTTTTGTATTAAACAGGTGGTTCTTTCTACCGTTAATTGCAGTACAAATACGTGGTCTTTGGTGCTGTAATTGGTTTGTAAACGCTGCTTGTTCCTAAAATATCTTTTCTTCACTTTCAACCCGTTTTGCTAATGTTTCATCAAGTATGTGAGTGTATACTTTACTTCAAATACTGGCCAGTGTTACTCCATAGTAGAAGTCCAGAATGTCAACGTCTTCGATTTAAAAAAAAAAGCATTGGTATGATATTTGGCCCATTCTGGAGTGAAGATCTCGTTTTAAAAAGTCGTGTGAATAAATGAACAAGGAAATTGACTATATTTGTGTTTGCATGCTACCTACAATATTGAATATTTTCCATTATTTTGTATGATTCTGCGCTCTCTTTTCTAATTTCGAATGTTTTAATTGCAGCAACGACTTCTTCTTTCGAGAAAGGATGGCTAAATAACGATCCAATTTCATCCTCTTTTTCTGCAAAATTCGCTTCTTCTTCTGTTACATTGTTATCAAGATTATGGAAAACACTCCAAAAATGATCATGCCACAGCTGCACTTAGATTTCGTTATGAACAAAGTTTTTTTCTTGTTAACAGATCACACCAGTTCCTAGAGTGTCTTCAAATCATTAAACCAATGTCTTAGTTGTTTTTTGTTTTTTTTAACCTATTTTCTTTTAACTCCTGTCCCTTGATTTTCCTTACTGTAATGTGCTCTTTCCGAGCTAAAGCGTGTTTCTTTTTCTTTCTTTTTTTTTTCTTAACAGTCTTACGTATCTGAAATCGTTTTAATAACTTTCCTGTTTTAATAACCTGTGTCTTTCGTTTGCATTCATTCTCGAACCAGTCATTACAATTTTTGTCACAGCTAATTTCTTTTCTTTCTCTTTTTTTCTTAACAGGCTTACGTATCTGAAATCGTTTTAATAACTTCCTGTTTCTTTCGTTTATATTCATTGTCAAACAAGTCATTACAATTTTTGTCACAGCTAACAACTCAAACACATAGACAGCAGCTCTACCCAAAGCATTGATATAAAAATTATCTCGACTCTCATTCACATCAATAATGCTTTCTGCAAATGTTCTTGAAATTCACCAAATTTAAATTAATGTTTGTATCTCCTAGCATTTTCATCCGCCCACACATTTTTCAATCGCCCTGCAGTCATTAATTCTTATCCTCTGAACTACATCTGTTATTTCTCCATATTACCTCAGCGGGTAAACAGCAATCAGTTACCGACACATAGATTAATCACAATTTAATTTTTTTTAAATCAACTGTGAACCAGAAAATAATCAATTACCGTTAGGGAACACAGAATCATACTCATCCTCGATATCACATCAAAACATACTCAAATACTCAAATCGAACATGAAACAGAAGTCCTACATTTTTTTTTTTTTCCAGTGAAGTCATTAACAGTTCAACATTCACCATACTGCTCACATGGTTTGTTTTCATCACAGTTTCAACTTGTCTGTGTTCTGTTTTGGCATTGAAGGCTCCTACGACCATAAGAAATAATGTGAATCCATTTCTTTGTCAAAAGATGCAATAACGCTTGTTCCATAAACAGAACACCATTTTGTATTATTATTATTATTATTAATCTATCGTTGTATGCAGGATCTCCTTCCGGGGCAATATAGCAGGCTACTAAGATGTTAAATACATGTTTATCTACCTTTACAGCAATAATGTTGTAGCAATCAAGCTTTATATTTTTTTCAGTACTTCTGTAAACGACACACACACACACACACACACACACACACACACACACACACACACACACACACACACAATATATATATATATATATATATATATATATATATATATATGTGTGTGTGTGTGTGTGTGTGTGTGTGTGTGTGTGTGTGTGTATGTATAGAGATAAGGAGATGAGAGGAGAGAGACAGACAGACAGACAGACAGACAGACAGACAGAGAGACAGACATACAGGCAGACAGTGACACAGACAGAGTAATGACTGTAGGCACGCGCTAACCCACTGCAAGTGCCGGGAAATCAGCACTGCGCAGGCTCCTGCCTTGGGGATAAGCCGCCAGTCAGTCACCGAAACCTCCAGTGAGCAGCGGACAATGCATGGTAAAGAGCTGTTCTGTCTGTCTGTCTGTCTGTCCGTTCGTTCCGCCCGTCCGTCCGTCCGTGTTCTGTCTGTCTGTCTGTCTCTCTGTCTCTCTCCCTGTCATACACGATGGAGTTGGTCATATGGATGTTAATCAACTGTCAATGAATTAGCATGCATTCTCCCTGTCTGTCGGTCCGTCTGCCTGTCTGTCTCTATCTCTGTCATATAGGATGGAGTTGGTAATTTGGAATGCTAATTAACTGTCAGTGAATTAGCATGTGTCATTCTCCTGTCTGGGGCATAAATCACCGGCCAGTCACTAAAACCCCCAGTGACCAGCGAACAACGCATGCTCTCTCTCTCTCTCTCTCTCTCTCTCTCTCTCTCTCTCTCTCTCTCTCTCTCTCTCTCTCTCCTCCCTCCCTCCCTCCTCCCTCCCTCCCTCTCCTCCCTCCCTCTCTCTCTCTCTCTCTCTTTCTCTTCAAGACGATGGTTTCGTTCATACGAATGTTGATAAGTTGACAACTAATATTAATAACTACACGAATGAGTGTGTTGAGAATTATATACAAAAAAGAAATAGTGCGGAAGGAGAACGATAGTTTTGCGTCATAATTCTTCACAGTTTTCATCCATTTGTAAACAACTATTTTTCTTAATTGGAACATACATAGTAGTATGTGTGCCAGAGGGCCGAATCAGATTTTGCCCGATTTGTACTCTTGGTGTCCATTCGTTTTGTGGAAACTGTTGATGGAACGTTTGAAATAGCTTCCCTAAGTTCAGAAACTGTTGAAAGAGCCTGCAGTGTACTGAACTGAATCAGCGGGAAAGGCATTCGAAGGGAAAAGGGTTGGGGATAGATGGTTAGTTTTCGTGCGTAAATCATTTCTTACGCATGCACCACAGTTGGAAAATACCTGTTCAATGTCATTTATACTTGGTAAATACTTCAGGGAAGTTTGTGAAGACGTTCTACTTCTTTGTGCGCTTGTTCATCCTGCATTTTTTGTTTAATGTTCATACGTTTCCGATTAAAAATTGTCAGAAAAAAAAAGTGTCGATGAATTATTCTGATCGTCTGCTATTTCTTTTAACGTTTAAAGACAAAGCTTCACTGAGGGTATTGAAAAGCATCTCTTCTCGCTAAGCCTGCAGGGGTCGGGCGGTGTTCTCGTTGATTGAAACAAGCAGGGAGACAGCAGAAGCAAGAAAATAACATAATGGAGTTGTTAGACCGCTAATGAATGGAACGAATACATGAAAATATAGAAGCAACGTGTGTTGACCCCCGAAGGTCTCCCACAACACAAAGCGATGGTTATGGTCCTGTCGATCTTCCATGATACCAAAGCAATGTGGTTGAAAAGCTTCCACAATACAAGAGCTATGTGACTGATTCTGTAAGACTTTTTGATACAAAAGCTTTATGTTTGATCCTGGCAGACTTCTTTCATACAAAAGCCTTGTGTTTGATACTGGCAGACGTCTTTAATACAAAAGCTTTATGTTTGATCCTGGCAGACTTCTTTAATACAAAAGCTTTATGTTTGATCCTGGCAGACTTCTTTAATACAAAAGCTATGCGTTTGATCCTGGCAGACTTCTTTAATACAAAAGCTATTTTTTTATGCTGGCAGGCTTCTTTCAAACAAGAGCTATGCGTCTGGTCCTCAGACTTCTTTCAAACAAGAGCTATGAGCTTGATCCTGGCAGACTTCTTTCAAACAAGAGCTATGAGCTTGATCCTGGCAGACTTCTTTCATACAAAAGCTCTGTGTCTGATCCTGAAAGACGCCTTTCTCATAGAAGCAATGTTTTTTGATCCTGAAAGACATCTTTAACATAAAAGCTATGTAACTGATCCTTGAAGACTTGTTTAATTCAAAGACTGTGTGTTTGATCCTATAAGATTTCTTTAATGCAAAAAGGTGTGCGTTTGATCCTGCAAGTCTTCTTTAATACGGATGCTGTGTGTTTTGTTCATAGAAAAAGCTACTGTGTCTGGTCCTGAAATGTCTTCCACAATACAAAAGCAATGTGTCTGGTGCTGAAAGTCCTCCCGCCTACAGAAACTACGCCTTGATTCTGACGATTCTCCTATAGGGAGCGACGTGTTTCAACAAGCTTGAAGAACTTCCATCACACAGAAGCATTATGTTTGGTCCTGACCTGAATGAGGAACGGAGAGAGAGAGAGAGAGAGAGAGAGAGAGAGAGAGAGAGAGAGAGAGAGAGAGAGAGAGAGAGAGAGAGAGAGAGAGAGAGAGAGAGAGAGAGAGAGAGAGAGAGAGGGAGGTAGAGTAGCAATGGAGCCGCATGCTAGAGAAGAACGGGGCGTAATGGCTATTGACTGAGGTATACTACTGTTCATGAATAATAACAGAATGATAATGATGACGATGACGCTTCCTTTCAAAAATCGCAAAAAAAGCCGTTTCTTAAATATCATGATTTTTGATTGTGTTTAAACCAACATCACGATTACTGAGGTATACCAGTCAAACTATAATATTGCACAAGTCTCAGTGGCCGATGCATTTGAAAAAAAAAAAAAGATAAAAAAAAACTAATCACACTGTTTTCATTAAGATCAGAAATCTGATATTCACTAACTGACTTCGGTGACATACATTAAAAATCGTTGACAGATAGAAGGACTCACTTGACAATTCTACGTGACGAATCCCCTGAGTGAAACCTCTCTCTCTCTCTCTCTCTCTCTCTCTCTCTCTCTCTCTCTCTCTCTCTCTCTCTGTCACACTCCTGATAATTTTCTCGTGATAAATCCCTCCCTCAGAAGATAAATCTCTCTCTCTCAGAAGATAATCTCTCTCTCTCTCTCTCTCTCTCTCTCTCTCTCTCTCTCTCTCAATGGTTTATTTGATTTGACCTCTTGGTTTCATTCAATATTGATGCAATGTGCATGCTCTTGGCGGCACGCAGACTTATTGTTTCAATTTTTGCTGCGCAAAAAATGCAAATTGCATTCGGTTTCATTGTCTCTTGAGAAGCATTCAGTGGAACAAAATCCTATACTTAGCAACATTCTCAGGGCATCAGAAAAAAATACAAATTGCACTCAACTTCATTGTGTCTTGAGACGCATTCAGTAACACAAAATCCTATACTTTGCAACATTCTCTTGGCATCACAAAAAAAAAACAAAAACAAAAAAAAAAAAAAAAAAAAAAAAATAAAATATATATATATATATATATATATCATACACCCCAGAAATTCTGGAGTCCTCGAAATAAAATTGATGTTAATATTTCATTACTGGTTGAAGTCGCAAGTAAAAAAAAAATCGATATACTCTGTCGCAGAGAATTGTGCAGAAATAATAGTTGCTGCATCAAATCGACAATAATTCCCAACAGATAAAGCTGCGTACAAGTGCATTTTCGCTTACACGGCTGAACGACTTTCTTTTATTTTATGGAGACGAATCTATTAAATTCACCTCGGGCTATTATGCTGATATAACAATAGTAGTAGTAGCAGCAGCAGCAGCAGTAGTAGTAGCAGATGAAGATGATGAAGATGATGATGATGATGATGATGATGATGATGATGATGATGATGATGATGATCATGATGATGATGATAGAGGACACATTTTTGCAGTGTCATATCTAAAATGATAATTTGACTGAGCCTTATTCAATGGAAGGGAATTGATTAGATCCACCTCAGACACTTACGGTAACACGATTCAGATATCTTTTTGATAATGACGTTGACGACGATGGCGGCAGCGGCGGTGGCGGCGACAAAGATAACGATGACGACGACGACGACGACGATGATGATGATGATGATGATGATGATGATGATGATGATTATGGTAGTGATGAGAAGAAGAAGAAGAAGAGAAGAAGAAGAAGAAGAAGAAGAAGAAGAAGAAGAAGAAGAAGAGCAAGAAGATCGAGAAGAAGAAAGAACATATCCAAAATTAGAATCTGGCGTTGACGTTTTTCCATCGGAAAAAAAAAAAAAAAAGTAAAAGTTATCAACAGATACATATCACTAAGTTTAAAGTAATAACGGAAAAAATGAAATAAAGACCAAACAGGACTGTGACAGTGACACACACCATAGTAATCTAGTCAATAAATCTTAACCACAGTCACACGCACACACACTTGCAACCTTGCATTTTGACAGCTGCAATTAATTTGAAAATCGGAGCATTGTCAGAATGAAAGCAGGTTATTTACTTAGCCTTAGATGCTCCCGCGTCTTGCGACGCATGAGGCAGTCAAGGCGCTCCACTGTGCACGGTCCTCAGCCAGTCTGGTAGTGTCACTTCATCCTCTGTCAACGAGTCTGAGGTCTCTCTCCACTGTCTGTCGCCAGCTCATCCTGGGTCATCCTCTTTTTTCTCTGGCCTGCTGGGGTCCATTTAATGGCCTGGTTTGCAGGTCTTGAAGAGGGTAATCTTAAGTCATGACCCAGCCAGGCAGGTTACTAGTGTGATAAAACTTTGTTGAGCAGGTAGGATTTGAGTGATGTTTTTAGGGCAGCAGTATGTCTTCTATACGTCGTACATCAAAGAGCGATGAATTCTAGAAAATGGTGCCTAGCAAGAAAGGCAGCAAGAGCCAAAACTCTCGCTCGAGGTATAAACAAAACACACGTGCCTTCAAATGACCAGAGCTACCTAGATAGAATATAGAGACATAAGAGGGCCAGAAAGATGCACAGGAAAGGTCAGAGGAAAAATGGCTGACCATGGATGCTGGGGAACACAAGACTAGGTCCCCGACATAATGAATATTCAAAAAAAAAAAAAAAAAAAAAAAAAACGAAACAAACGGATTTTGCATCGCGTCGCCAAAGCTTTCGCCCGTAACATTTCAGTAATGAAACTCAGATCGTGTTGACAAGAAAGTCTACATTTCTGCTCAACAGAGTTTTTGAACTATCATGCCTGGTCTTCGCTATGTTAAATATGTTTGCATGTTCCAGACTGTTCATACTTTGGAACTGAAATACAAAGTCTTAGTAGCCAAATGGTGATCTGAGCAATG
>JADBJO010004382.1:70000-80000 GCA_016801955.1 Conus betulinus | reverse complement strand
ACAACAACAATAATAATGATAATAATAATAATGATAATGATAATCGCTTTTTTGCACCTATCCAGAACCCGACATAGTACACACAACGTACTTTCATCGGGTGCAGTTGCATGCCTGTGTGTCTAAAACTTTTGAACCCGTGTGTGTCTAGACTGCATTAAGCCACCCAGAAACTACAACCTTAGTACTTAAAGCGTGGGCCTGTTATGTCATTGATTCTAATGCACTGAATTACCCTCCCCACCCCACCACCCCGTCTTCATAAGCATCAACGAGGCCTTTCCTGCAGTCATGTTGTTTTGTAATGTCCAGTTTAGTGCGAGCACAAGCGTGTCTTTGTGTGTGAGCGCGCGTGCGTGTGTGTGCGTGAGTGCGCGCGCGCGGGGTGTGTGTGTGTGCTAAGACGCAGAGAGAGAGAGAGAGAGAGAGAGAGAGATCTGAGATGGTATCAGAGAAGATACTTTTGCTGCTGCCCCCCACCCCTTTTGCTGCTGCCCCCCCCCCCCCCCCCCCCCCCCACACACACACACACACACACACACACACTACCTGTTGGTTAGCTGGGAACAACAACACAGACAATTAATCAAAAATAGCCACACTGATGGCAAAGAAAAATACTAAAGTATACAAGTATAAAACTCGAAATCTTCGAAAAGGTTACCAAGACCTTGACATTCTGGGTTTGAAGTTGTCTAATTTGTCTGTCATTTGAACAACAGGAAACAAAACATACTTCATTTAACTGAATTAACTGAGAAGAAAAAGGTCGTAGAAACTTGTTTCAACAAGCAAAATATAGTTAAAAGCTGAACTTTATATATAAACATATCTTGGATTCATAAAAGCCGAGTCAAAGCGTCTGCACTGTAGGTCTTAAACAAAGCAATCCTCCATTATTTCTCGTGCCTTCACAGTCATAGTAAGGGACCCGGCCAGAGTCCTATCGGCTGTCGTCAGCACTGACAGTCACACTGAAGTCACAACTATCCGAATCCGGCACACCACTCTCCCTCCCCACACAGTCACAAAGTGTCAGTTGCTGTTCGTCACTTCTGTCCCCTTTCTTTTCCCCCCCACACCACACCGTGAAGGCTCAATGCTCACAGCGTCTTTAAAAGACTAATATTGAGTGTGTGTGTTGAGTGTGTGTTGTGTGTGTTTTGTGTCCGGCTGGGGAATTCCTTAACTGATGACACCAGTCGGTGGGTTTTCCTGGTCTCTGAGGTGTGTCTCCTGATTGCTGTTTCTGATTGCTGTTTCTTCACCCCCTGCCCCCTTCAATTGTGCTGTGATCGGCATCGAACATGGGTCTGACAACCTTCCTAGTGCTCTGCCAATATTCCTGCTGAGCTCAGCTGTGTGGACTGACGACGTTTACGTGCAGCTGATGGTTGAGCAGGGAGGATGTCCGTTTGCGTACCTCCTGTGTTGCCGGGACTTCCTTGCTGATGGAGCAGTCTGCTTTGAAGATAAGAGTCGTTTCTCTGCTGGTGGACCCTGGGGCCAGAATGGTCGTTGGTTCCTCGTCAGAAGGGGCTGCTTTTCTGAGGTCGACCAGCTGGAAGGTTGCAGCTTGTGCGTCACTACTAGAATGGGGCTGTGGTTGGCCTGTCACGACCAAAGGGTCTGTAACTCCCTGTAACCCCCTCTTGTGGTGACCTTTGAGAATGGTCTGTTGTCGGGTGGTCAGATCTCCGGCAATCTTGACGCCTTACTGCTTCAGCTTTTCTAGTCCTTTGGCAAGGTTATCTGTGTTGCCATCCCATCTCGCCAGCTTGGCAACAATGAGAGGTGGTCTGTCGTTACCGTTTTTATTGGGAGGACCCAGACGATGTACATATTCCATCCTCACGCGTGCGCGTCTTGGCTAGAGTAGTTTCTCACATAGCATCAACAATCCTTCTTGCACGCACGCGTTTCATAAGTCGCCTTGGAGGGCACAGGAATGTTGAAAACAAAAGTGAATTCTTTCTTGAGAACGATTTCAGTTTGTCAATCTCTTCCAGTTTTTTTTTTCTCTCATGCCAGTCAAACATAGTTTGTATTTTTTTTCCAATCGTCAGATGGTCCAGGGCTGATCTCAGCGTCGTTTCCAGAAGAAAAAAAACTTGCATTACAATGACTGACAAAAAAAAAAAAACAACAGTTCCCTGGGCTCTTCTGGCTCTTGATGTTCTGTTCAGAATGATGGCTGCCGCGCTTTCGCTCGTCGAGTCATGGAGGAAATCAAAACAGCCACAAAACGTCCACAAAGAACACGGAGAGGTGTAATTAGCTATCGGCACGGGGTTCTAATTTCGTTAGCTAAGCAATGATCAACTCTGGTTCCTCATAAATTAGAAGTAGTTAGCAAAAAGGAAACGACAGTGATTAACTAAACAGTTTTGAATTATGTCCTTCCATCTTCCAGACATGTATTCAGTCCAGAGAGAGAGAGAGAGAGAGAGAGAGAGAGAGAGAGAGAGAGAGAGAGAGAGAGAGAGAGAGACACCCACACAGACAGACAGGCACACAGAAGAACAGACAGACAGACGGACAGCCAGCCAGAGAGAGAGAGGAGGGGGAGACAGCGGGAGGGGGGGGGGGGGGGGGGGAGGGAGAGAGACAGAGAGAGAGAGAGACGTCTCTGAGATGGCACTAGACAAGACAACAACATATTGCTGCTATCCCCCGCTACCCCTTGATTAATCACAAACAACAAAGACAAACGAAAATAGCCCCACGGGTGGGAAAAAGAATGGAAACGATTTCACAAAACTCGAGACGTTCCTGAAGTAACTCAGCAGTCCCCCTGGCATTCTGGATCTGATGTTATTGGAATCTCAAATTTGAGATTTATAACTACGAGTCAAGAGGGAGACGTGATATCAAGTTTTTTTCCATGTTATTTTTTTTTTTTGTTTTTATTGCTTTCCTCTCACAGATTCTCCCCTTTTTTTCCTTCCTTCCTCCGTCCCTCCCTCCCTTCCGCATCTCAGTCAGTCACTCACTCTCTCTCTCTCTCTCTCTCTCTCTCTCTCTCTCTCTCTCTCTCTCTCTCTCTCTCAGAGTCATCTCTCTCTCTCTCTCTCTCTCTCTAATAGTCTCTGTGAGCGCCCCCCCCCCCCCCCCCTCTCTCTCAACTTTATGACCCTCTGCTTCTCCCTTAGATGTCTTTTTGCATTCCTTATTTTCTTTGCTTCCTTCATTTTTCATATGAGTACATGCCTCTCTCTCTCTCTCTCTCTCTCTCTCTCTCTCTCTCTCTCTCGTCTGCGCGCGCGTGCGAAAGCGTGTATGTATGTGTGTGTGGTGTGTGTGTGTGTGTGTGTGCGTGCGAGCGTGCGTGCGTGCGTGCGTATGCGTGTGTGTGTGTGTGTGTGTGTGTGTGTGTGTGTGTGTGTGTGTGTGCGCGCGTGTGTGCGTGTGTGTGTATGTGTGTATGTATGTGCATATGTGTGTGTTTGTGTGTGTCGGTGTGTGTGTGTCTGTGTGTGCGTGCGTGTGCGTGCGTGAGTGTGTGTGTGTGTGTGTGTGTGCTTGTGTGTGTGCGCGTGCATGCATGCGTACGTGCATGTGTGTGTGTGTGTGTGTGTGTGTGTGTGTGTGTGTGTGTGTGTGTGTGTGTGTGTGACAGAGAGAGAGAGAGAGAGAGAGAGAGAGAGAGAGAGAGAGAGAGAGAGAGAGAGAGAGAGAGCGACTGTGTATGCGTGTATGCGTGTGTGTGTTTGTGTTTTTGCGTGCGTTCGCGCGCGCTCACATTTGTGTGTGAGTGAGTGAGTGTGTGTGTGTGTGTGTGTGTGTGTGTGTGTGTGTGTGTGTGTGTGTGTGTGTGTGTGTGTGTGTGTGTGGGTGTGTGTGTGTGTGTGTGTGTGTGTGTGTGTGTGTGTGTGTGTGTGTGTGTGTGTGTGCGGGCGCGCGCGCGCGCGCGCGCGCGATTTTATGTGCATATGTGTACCTTTGTACGTGCACGCGTGCGTGCTTGCTTGCATGCGAGCGTGAGTGGGCACGAGCATGCGTGCGTGCGTATAGGAGCGTGTATGGGAGGGGGTGTGCGTGTGTGTGTGTGAAAAAAGCTCTCAGCAAACACCTGCATGTTTAAGTATCTCAACTTGAAAAAAAAAATTAATGAATCTATCAAATATCAAATAATCGTGTTTTCCATCCCCACCCCTTCCCTGCCCCCCCCCCCCCCCCCCCCCCTCCCCCCCGCCCGAAAAAAAAAAGACCCGAGAGTCGGGCAATGTTTGAAGAAGGATGGATTGACATAAGTCAGCCAGCGATCAATGTTCTTGTGGACTCTGCACTCGAGCAAGTCTGAGAGCTTGATAGATATAGATAGATAGATAGAAGGAAATCGGTCCATGTCTGCCCTGAGCCATCGATCTAAACTCAGCCAGTATTAATCACTGAGTGAAAAAGGCAGTCTCAAAGTGGTGTCTGGGACTGCGCCGGAAATTGGTATTCTCTTCAGAAGAATGCATGAACCACTGTCTATTTCCTACTCTTCAAGGGAAAATGAATGTACTCTTTAATGACCAAGTCGTCGGAATATCACCAAAGTTGGTACAGAACAGATTCATTCATCCCAAAAATTTAGCATTGTCTAATGATTGTGAAATTAGTGCACTCTTGTCTATTTTTTTAAAATGTTTGTTGAAAAAAAAGAATAAAAGGAGAATTAGTACACATGTCATAACATTCATTCATCCCAAAAATTTAGCTTTGTCTAATGATTGTGAAATTAGTGCACTCTTGTCTATTTTTTCTAAATGATTGTTGAAAAAAAAATGAACAAAGGGAAATAAGTACACATGTCATAATATCCAGACTCAAAATGATGAAATAAATTTGAAGAGCGGAAAGGATACAAGATTTTGAAAACAATTATCCTCATTTTTTTCCATCTGGCACAGCTCAAAACAACTATTGAAATACTGTTCAAAGACACATGTAAATCACAGCTCAAAAATACATGAAATACTGTTTAAAGACACATTAATACACAGCTCAAAACAACAAATATACTACTGTTTAAAGACACATATAATGCGCAGCTCAAAACAAAACACTGAAACGTTGTTTAAAAGACATATGTAATGCACAGCTCAAAACAAGTCTTGAAATGCTGCTCAAAGACACATGGAAATACACAGCTCAAAACAAGTATTGAAATAGTGCTCAAAGACACATGTAACACACAGCTCAAAACAAGTATTGAAATAGTGCTCAAAGCTCACATGTAATACACAGCTCAAAACAAGTATTGAAATGCTGTTTAAAGACACATGTAATGGCAAAGAGAGGAAAAACAAAAAAACAAACGTCATATTGACTCCGAATCCTGCTACTCTTTTTCTGGTCATCATCTTTATACATAGATACATACATACATATATATATATATATATATATATATATATATATATATATATAAATCCTATCTTTTCCTATATTTAATGTCCTCTCTAGACGTAGTACTACTTCTATTTTTTTCTTTAATTAATTCTATGATATTCGCATTTCCTCATTGTACAATATCACATCAAAGAACTGTGCCTTAATTTCATTTTCTATGTTAACATTTCACAACACAGGCGTAATAGAGAGGAACAGTGTAAACCAAAATATAAAGGTATTGGGAACAAGAAAAAAAAAAGGCAGAAGGTTAAAAATGAAACAGACAAACAAAACACACACACACACACACACACACACACACACACACACACACACACACACACACACACACACACACACACACAAAACAACCAACCAACAAACAATTGAACAAAGAAACTGGGCGTCTATAAGTGCTTCCTTTCAGATCGCACTTACCGTAGTTAATGTCTTTACGTGTGACGCATGTGCAACTTTTGTGTCTTAACTTTCAATGTATTTCTTCTTTATTTGTAAGTTAATTTTTTTTTTTTTTGCAAGGAATATGACCTTTATTGTTCTTATTATTCACCGCTCAATTTTGCATCTATCTCTATCTGTGTGCATCTGTCTCTCTCTGTCCGTGTATGCAAGGGATAGGGGGAGTGAGGAGGCCGGGAGAGGGGGAGGAGTAGGCTGGTGAGTGGCTGGGTTGGTGGATAAGTGAGTGGGTAGATGAGGTTGGGATATGCGTTATGCGATAAGACGACAAAAAACACAGCTTGCCCAACACACACACACACACACACGCGTGCGCGCGCGCGCGTGCGCGCGCGCACGCACGGGCGCGCACTAACATGCACGCACATACACACGTTCACACACACACGCGCGGACAGAGAGAGAGAGAGAGAGAGAGAGAGAGAGAGAGAGAGAGAGAGAGAGAGAGAGAGAGAGAGAATACGAATAGCAATACGAATGGAGAGTAGCTTCCCTTGCATGGCAACAAGCAAGAAGGTATTCGAAGGAGACGACAAAAAAACACAGCTTGCCCAACACACACACACACACACACACACACACACACACACACACACGCGCGCGCGCGCGCCCGCACGGGCACGCACTAACATGCACGCACATACACACATTCACACACACACGCGCGCACAGACAGACAGACAGACAGAGAGAGAGAGAGAGAGAGAGAGAGAGAGAGAGAATAGCAATACGAATGGAGAGTAGCTTCCCTTGCATGGCAACAAGCAAGAAGGTATTCGAAAGAGAGCGCAAATTTACAGTGTTTAAAAAAAACAAAACAAACAAAACAAAAAAAAACATCCTTCAAAATGCTTGTTGGGCTTCCATCGCGTTTGGAGAGTGTTGTGAACACGGGTTTTTTTTTTTTTTTTTTGTTTGTTTGTTTTTTTTTTTTACGAGAAATGTGTTTATCATCTTTTAAAATCGAACGAGGAGAACACCAACGCGTTGTTGTTCTTCGACTGACGACTGTCCGCCAATCCCCTGTGACACACGGTGACACGGCTATGTATCGGGAAAAGTGCCCGTCGCACGTTACACGGGATAGGAAGAGAACCGAGGCACACAGAGGTTGGAGAGAACAGCAAAAGGCAAGTGTATCTGCATCCTCTTCTGGCCTATTGCTTCCAACAACCCCCCCCCCCCCCCCCCCACAAGTTTAATTTACAACTCGGGAAAAATGACTGCGTCTGTCATATTCCCTGACAATGACCCCGCTGACAGTCCTGACTGTGAAGAGGAGATTAATACACAGGCGACACGACCTGCCCACCCGCTGCAGCAGAAACACGTGTGTGTGTCACAGACCCAGAGGCAGACTGATCTAACACTGGAACACGAGGGTGGCAGTCGTGTTGATGTCATCGATGTGGTTGCAGAAAAAGACAGGGGGTGTTTTGACCAACCCTCTGTCCAGTCTTCACCTCAAGTCGACAGTGTGTCAACGCCAATGCAGCACTCCGGTAATGAAAAATGGCGACTGTGCCAACCGCCCAGCTGATACTTTTAAACAACAAGCTTCCGGACTATCTATGAAAATTGTAGAGAAATATTGAAGCATTTGCAAGAAACATCGAAGGAAATTAACAAAGCGCAGAGGAGCTTCCAACTGGATGACGTATCATATGAAAATTGTAGAGAAATATTGAAGTATTTGCAAGAAACATCGAAGGAAATTAACAAATCGCAGCGGAGCTTCCAACTGGATGACGATTCAACAGCTGGTGCAAAAGGAAATCCAGACCGACTCCTACTGAAAACACTGACGTTCTAAACCCTAGAGAAATCATGATGGACAGCAGGAACATTTCCGCTTGTCCCCCTAATGATCAAAGTGATGTACCGCGATCTGGCCTTCATGTCGCATGCCCAGTACTACATGTGTCAAATGTTGTTCATGTTTATTTCTATCTCGATGTCGCACTCCGCCCCCTTACCCCCACCTCCCCTCCTGATGTGTCAGTGGGCCAAAAACCCTGCGCATTAAACCATTCGTATTCGAGAGAGAGAGAGAGAGAGAGAGAGAGAGAGAGAGAGAGAGAGATTATTTCATGCACACCCACTCATACTGTGAAATACAGAAATGCCTCGCCCAACCCTTTTACCTTCTCGCTCTCCTTCAATCCTACCCCCTTCTTCCCCTGACCCCCTTCCCCATCCCGTTCCTCTGAAACCCCACCTACCCACCACTCCCCCCCCCCCCCGTCCCTTCCCCACAATTCCTTCCTTCCATCTTAGGACATCCAGAGAAATGGAGAGAAACACTCTCTCATTTCTCCGAGCGCATCCCCACAAGAGATGATCGTGTACAAAGTTGGCGACGAGAATCAAAGCTGGCGAAGGAACGTGTGGACCACGCGTTGTGTTTGTGTGAGGAAGTGCTAAGGGACGCTCGACTGCTAGAACAAAATGTGGCTGCTGACGCCCCGGAAATCATGCGGTGATGCGAGTCTAAATGACGCCAGGGAAAAAAGTGCAATTATCTCATGGTGAGTGTGGTCTCTAAGGGAAGAGGGAGAGGGGAGAAGTGTGGTGTGGGGGGGGGGGGGGGGGGGGGGGGGGGGGTGGGAGGAAGAGGGGGGGGGGGGGGGGAGGGTGGGGGAGGCGTCGATGGAAGGAAAACATTGATAACATGTAGATGTTCATGCGGAGAGATTTTGCATGTTTTTTTTGTTTGGTTTGGTTTGGTTAATTTGGTGTTTTGGCGATGTTTGGATGGCGCTCTCAGCGCGTTGATTAGTTTGTGGCTCTGATGTTCTTTGTGTGAAGGTAAACTGCTGGTTGCTTTGATGTCCTGGGCGTGAAATGTAAACTGAACTTCTTCCTGGTGTTCTGTGTGTTGCCACCATGTTTTGCAAGTGCGAACTCGTACTTCCCTTGAATATCCCCTCTCCTCTTTTCGTCTCATCTTTTTCACCTCCCCTCCACGAAGCTCCTCCTCCTCCTTCTTCCCCTCTTCGCCCCCCCCCGCCCCCCGCAACAGAGAGAGGAAGAGAGAGAGAGAGAGAGAGAGAGAGAGAGAGAGAGAGAGAGACTCCGAGACACAAGAGACAGAAGAGCTTGTTAGCTATGCAGATGGGAAAGCCAAAGAGCTTGTTAGAGCAGATCAGCTTTCAGTCAAGGTGTCACCCTGAGCAGTCTGGTCAGTGTACGTCGCACCACATCTGCCGAGTCTTGACACCACAGGTCCAGAGAATGAAAACAAGTTTGTAATGAATGAGGCACGCGCATAGTTAATGAATGAAGAAAAAAAAAAAAAGCAAGGGATGAAACCTATGGGAGCATATTAACTTCAAAAGGCGATAACAGCTGTTTTCTTCGAAAAACTGTTATCATCTTTGAGTAAAATGGCGAAAGAGGGCAAAAAGGTGCAAAACTATTGTCCTTGGGATCATGGCTGTCTTTCTAAGGATCGCAGCTGTTTTCTCTGCTTTCCGGAGAATACTACATAAGTGGATACACAATTCACTGACCATCATGACTGAGAAACTAACTAGATAATTACATAGTAAAGGAAAAGTTACACTACATTCTCAATAGCATTCTTACAAGCGCTCACACGCTATTTCCACTGAAAAACAACGCATATTCAACAGCCCGAGACACAACATAGTTATACACCAAAAACACAAACACACAGGTCTGGCTTGTGTGCCTAAACAAACACAATATTGTAACACTGCCAAAAAGACACACGCGTGCGTGGCGTGTGTGCAATACCAAACATAGCGTTGTTAAACACACACACACAGAGAGATACAGGTGCGTGGTGTGTGTGTGTGTGTGTGTGTGTGTGTGTGTGTGTGTGTGTGTGTGTGTGCATACAAAAAGACACACTTGCAGGTGTGTGTGCGTGCGTGCGTGGATGCGTGCATGTATGTGCGCGTGCGTGCGTGCGCGCGCGCGCGCGCGCGCGCGCGTGTGTGTGTGTGTGTGTGTGTGTGTGTGTGTGTGTGTGTGTGTTAGTGTGTGTGTGCGCGCGCGCGCATACTGTCATTCGTCCAAAGAGACACTCTTTTGTGGGTGTGGGGGTGTGTGTGCAGAAACTAATTTACAATGCTGTTGTAAACCCAAAGGGCATCCATTTTTTCATGGTGTG
>JADBJO010004382.1:52500-65000 GCA_016801955.1 Conus betulinus | reverse complement strand
AAGTCATGATGACTCCCAAACTTATCTACTCTGTTCAGTGGTGTTTTTGTTTTTTTTTTTTTCTTTTCCTTTCTCTTCCTTCTTCTTTGTATATTTGAAAGAAGACATATCCGCTTTAATCTTTGCTGATTTTTTCTATGACGACTTCATGTTTACGTTTTATAATACATGCCTAGTTGGATGAAAAACAGTACATCTTCAAGGATAAAAGTGTTAGATAATAATTATTAAAAAATAAGATCAGAAGGGAAAAAAAACAACCAGAAAAACGAATAAACAGTGTCGACATCTCAGACGTGCTTCGTTTTATATATCTCACTGAACGTGGTTTATGCGTTTGCGTGTGATGCATATGCAATTTTTGTATCTTAATTTTCAGTTTGTCTTATTTTTAGTTGTTGTACTTTGAATTCCATGCGAGAAATATGACATTTATTTTCTTAGCATTTGTTTTATCTACTGGTCACTTTTGAGTCTCTCTCTCTCTCTCTCTCTCTCTCTCTCTCTCTCTCTCTCTCTCTCTCTCTCTGCATCTGTCTCTGTCTGTGTGTGTAAGGGATAGGGGGAGTACGGAAGGAGGGGGACGGGTTAGAGAAGCAGGGGCAGATTGGTGTTTGGATGGGCTGATGAATAAGTGAGCGTGTAGGGAAGGTTTGGCCGGGTATACGTGATGCTACAGGGCGACAAATACATAATTTCTCTCTCTCTCTCTCTCTCTCTCTCTCTCTCTCTCTCTCTCTCTCTCTCTCTCCTCTCTCTCTCTCTCTCTCTCACACACACACACACACACACACACACACACACACTCTCTCACACACACACATACACACACACACACACAAGTACACACACACGCTCGCGCGCATGTATGCACGCACACACGCACATATGCATGCATATGCAAGAGCAAATATTCACATACAAACACCAATCCATCCACGCGCACGTGCACACACACACAATACACACACACACACACACACACACACACACACACACACACACACACACACACACACATACATGCACACATACGCGCACGCACACATACATTAACGCATACATACACACACATACGTGCACACACATACAACACATAGATAGATATATACATGGATAAATACACATACATACAACATACATACAATCACATACATACATTAACATACATACATACACACATTGCATACATGCATGCATGCATGCATACATACATACATATCACTGCACACCCACTCACACTCAACACTCCGAAACATGGAATTGATTCACCTAAAGCTCTACCTTCTTCCCCTTCTTGAACTCTCTCCACTTCCCCTCACCCTCTTTCGCCCATCCGCTTCCTCTGTTCCTCCCCCCCCCCCCCCCCCCCTGTTCCTTCCTACCACCATCTTTACTGCATCCCACAAGAGATGATCGCTTACGTACAAAGTTGGCGACGAGAATCAAAGCTGGCGAAGGATCGTGTGGACCACGCGTTTGTTTGTGTGAGGAAGTGCTCAGGGACGCTTGACTGCTAGAACAAAATGTGGCTGCTGACGCCCCGGAAATCATGCGGTGATGCGAGTACTAAATGACGCCAGGGAAAAAGTGCTATTATCTCATGAGGAATGTGGCTCAGTACAGAAGGGAGAGGGGAATAAGGATGGGGCGGAGAAGGGTGGGGGTGAAGGGGGTCGGTGGGAGGAAGATGTATCAATAACAAAATGGATGTTGCATGCAGGGGCATTTTTGTTTGTATTGTTTTCATTATACTTTGCTTTGTTTTTGTTTTGTTTTGTGTTGTTTTGTTTTGTTAATTTGATGTTTTAGGCGGTGTCTGAGTGGCACGTTAATTTGTTTGTGGCTCTGGTGTTGTTTGCGCGTGTGTAAACTGCTTGTAGCTTTGATGTTCTCTGAGTGAAATGTAAACTGAACCCTTTTTTTTCCTGCTGTTTTCGTGTGTTGGCACCATATTTTGAATGCGTAAACTTTTACTTCTTGCTCCTAACATCCTGTCTCTTCTTTCCTCTCATCATCTTGAACGAAAACAGCTATTATTCCAAGGAAAACAGTTGTGTTGGTCAGGGATAACTCGTTAAACCCTGTTTTATTTTTTTTATTTTTTTTTGTGTGCAGAGATTGCAAGAGATGGGGTGGAGGATTACATCCAGAGACGTAATAACAATAGTGAAGGAACAGAAAATAGGAATGTGAATAGGTGCATGCGTACTTCACTAATCAGCCTATCTTTGAAACTGTTAAATCAAATAGCTACTTTTTGATATTCTGCAATAGGGGGGGAAGGGGGGAAGGGAGGGGCGACAACTGTCGAAAACATCACTGAGGTCTTTGAAACACTTATGAAAGGAGGGAAATGGGAGAAAAAGGGAGAGAGGGCTGTCCAACTTGTTCAAGTGGGAAGGTGTGGGGGTGCAGAGGAAGAGGCGAGGGGGGCGGGGACTGAACTCTTTCAATTTTTTTAGAAGGGGTATTCTTCCACCGGCCAAATTCCTATCAAAGGGGAGGAGAGGGGTGGGGCTGTGGTGGGAAAGGGGATAGGAGCAGTCAGTAAGACGTGTTTTGGGCTTCAAATGTAGATAGATAGATTGATAGACAGACAGACAGACAGACAGGTAGATAGATAGATAGACAGAGAGACAGACAAGTAGATGGATATACGGATAAATATATAGATAGTTGAATGGATAGATGGATAGAATGATGGATAGGTTAATTGTTAGATGGATAGGTAGATAGATAGAGAGATGGATAGCTAGATGGATAGATGGAAGGGCAGATAAAGAGAGATGGATAGATAGATGGATAGTAGGTTGATAGATAGATAGACAGACAGACAGATAGATAGATAGACAGACAGACAGACAGGTAGGTAGGTAGGTAGGTAGGTAGATAGATAGATAGATAGATAGATAGATAGATAGATAGATAGATAGACAGATAGATAGATGGATAGACAGACAGAAAGATAGATGTATCGATGGATTGATGGGTGGATGGATCGATGGATGGATGGACTGGATAGATATACAGATACATAAACAGACAGATAGAGGGGGGCTCAATAGCTAGAGAGAGAGAGAGAGAGAGAGAGAGAGAGAGAGAGAGAGAGAGAGAAGAGAAGAGAGTGTATGTGTGTGTGTGTTAGTTTGTGTGTGTGTGTGTGTGTGTGTGTGTGTGTGTGTGTGTGTGGCGTGTGTATGTATGTATGTGTGTGTGTGTGGTGTGTGTGTGTGTGTGTGTGTGTGTGTGTGTGTGTGTGTGTACGTGTGCGTGTATGTGTGTGTGTGTGTGAATGTGTGTGAGTGAGCGTGCGCGTGTGTGTGTGTGTGTGTGTGTGTGTGTGTGTGTGTGTGTGTGTGTGTGTGTGTGTGTGTGTGTGTGTGTGTGTGTGTGTGAGTGCGTGCGTGTATGTGTGTGCGTGTAGAGAGAGAGGGAGAGAGAGAGACTTTTGTTGTCTGATACCAGTTTCATACTTTGTATAAAAAACACCTAATACTTGCATCTGAAATTTCATGCCGTGCACGAATATACTTATCTTGTTGAGAACAACAAAATATTTAGAGGTACAAATACTTTTGGCATAGAAAAAGTGCTGCATTTCTCCACTGCACCCACAGCCTGTTTTAGCCAAAAACATTACTACACAGTTCAACTCCTAGACCCTCAAGAGTAAAAAATAAATAATAGCACACACACACACACACACACACACACACACACACACACACACACACACACACACACACACACACACACACTATTTATGTTAATCACATAGCACAGTATAAATTCAACTCGGGTATCTGTCAAACAACATCATCGTAGTCCTAAAGCGAATCGTTCGGCCTGAAACTGGCACAGAGGATGAACTGATTTTCAGTTCCCTGTGAATCAGTTTTTGTTTTGATATTACAGTACCACTGTAAAAAGAAATATCAGGAAGCAGTATCTCAGTTGTCTTGAGGATTCCTTTGTCCATATACTAAAAGTCACAGAACCGATGAAATCATAACTAAAGCAAGCCTGAGACTATGTTGATGGGAAGGTTTTGAGTTCGGGCTTCTTGTAACAATGAAAATATTGCACTTTGCATCTTATCATACAGAGCTTTTTATTTATCTTTATTTGCTGACACTGCTAACCTTTTCCAGTTTTCGCAAAATTAATCCCTACTATCTAGTACATTTGCAGTTTGTATGCTTCCATCACCAAACTTACAAGCAAACTTAGGATATTCACGCCCATTCAGCATCACTAATCTAATTTTATTTACATTAAGTATCCATTCCGTGCAGCTCTCTGTCTCTGTCTGTCTGTCTGTCTGTCTGTCTGTCTGTCTGTCTCTCTCTCTCCTAATTCTTCTGAGCAGGGACAAATTATAAGAACAGACCATGCCTAAAATCTCAATCCTTAAGCAAATACGGGTTTTCTGGGTTCTTCTCTGTCTCTGTCTCTGTCTGTCTCTCTCTCTCTCTCTCTCTCTCTCTCTCTCTCATATAATACATTATAAGAGATATCTGAATGAATATTATCATTCGTCGCATGTTGAAGAGATAAGTAAAAATACATATCATGACATCATTTAATTGAGTGGATGGTCGAGTCAGTCTTTTTTTCATGTTGAAGAGATCGGTAAAATACAATGTCATCATTTGATTGAGTGGATGGTCGAGTCAGTCTTAAGTTTCTTTTTTCTTTTTTTTTTTTTTTTAACTTACTGCATTACTCCTGTGCGTGAGGTGGGGACATAACGAAATGTTACGAATTTATTTGTTTTTGTTAACTTGGGATTTGATACACACAAGGAATGAAAGTGTACTATTTGTTTGCAGGAAAGGAAGAGGGAAATGCTTTTTTTTCTGTTGCCTCTTCCCCCTTGTCAAAAGACCTCTTTGGTAATGACAAATAAAATATCAAAGTGTCTCTGTCTCTCTCTCTCTCTCTCCATCTCGTCTCGCTCTCTCTCTCTCTCTCTCTCTCTCTCTCTCTCTCCTCTCTCTCCCTCCCTGTGTGTGTGTGTGTGTGGGGGGGGGGGGGGGGGGGGGCGTATGTGTGTGCACGCATATGTGTGTGTGCACGTGTGTGTGTGTGTGTTTGCGAGAGTATGCGTGTGTGTGTGTGTGTGTGCGTGCGCGCACGCGCGCGCGCGCATGTGTGTGTGTGTGTGTGTGTGCGCGCGCGCACGCGCGCGCGCGCGCGCGCGCGTTGTGTTGCATCAAATATCGGCTAAAATGATACATGTGGACGATGAAAGATTACCTGAAAAAATCATACAACATGCTGATCGGATTAGAGCTGTGGTCGTGAATTTTCGGTCTTCAAGATTTCTTGGGGTTTCATAATGGATTTAAGTTTGCCTGCATAAATCAAAGAATCACAAATGTAAATTTCTTGTTAAAACAACTACGTCAAGGACTGATTGGTAATTGGAGGCAAAACCTGACGTATAGACATCCAGAGGATCGAGCGATTTTTGTCTTACGGCACCTTTCTTTTTATCTAATACTGACAGACATATCAAAACTTATGCGTCAAGATTCAGATTTAGGAATACAATATAGGGGATCAGAACCAATGTGCAAAATACTGGAAACATTAGTACGTTTTGACCTTCATGTAAAATGCAAATAGGATTTACTACACTTTCTGCTCTGCTGTCATGTGCGTGTGGAATTATGGCGAAACTATATTCTCTTTATGTTTATGGAAATCACTCTTTATTTTAAACTGCTTTGGTCACGGAAAATACATGCAGGATTGCAATAAAAAAAAATTAAATGCACGAATTTGTACAAAGCCTTAAAGAAGTGCACATGCTCATTTGAGTGAACTAAGATTTTGCAATAATTGTTTTTATCTAGCATGCTGATCATATAACCAGAACAATATCATTATACGTTGCCATATGGACTGTCAATGCTATATTTGTTACCCTTGTAGAATGGACCATGGCCAGAACTGATAAAGATATTGTTCACTTTGTCTCTCTCTCTCTTCCTCTCTCTCTCTGTCTCTCTCTCTCTCTCTCTCTCTCTCTCTCTCTCTCTCTCTCTCTCTCTCTCACTCCCCTCACACACACACACAACACACACACACACACACACACACACACACTCGCGCGCGCGCGCGCACGCGCGTGCGAGGAGCAGAGAGAGAGAGAGAGAGAGAGAGAGAGAGAGAGAGAGAGAGAGAGAGAGAGAGTACGTGCCTGCAAAGAAAAAAATCACGAATCCCACAAGTTTAAACGGCTGACATATTTGCAGTCATTTGGAAGTTGCGTGTGAAAAAAAAAAAAAAAAAAAAAGCTTAAAACAAATCTGCCCGGCTTTGCTGAAGTCTGCACAGAGTTGGTTTTGAAATCATGCCAACATCCATCTCATGTCGGTGAGAGTTCTCGACCTTCCTTACACTCCAAATGCGTGGCGTCTCCTTCACTTCATGTTTTGCTCTGCGAGGTGATTAATGGCAAGACGTCTTCGTTCTTGCTTTTTGAAACGTTCAGGTTGGTTTGTTTTTCATCTGTTCAAGTCTCCCTGCTTCTAATACGCTGGCTTGTTTTCTTATTTACGATGATCATTTTCGCGCTTTTTTCCTCTTTGGGTCCTTTCTTCCTTTTAAATCTCAGAACTCCCTAATCGCATTTCGTTCGCTATGGTCTCCTTGGCAGGCAGTTTCTTAGCCTCTCCCTTTCCCTCGACGCCCCTGTGACCGGGGCCTTTTCATCACCGACGCCAGGTTTTTCAGCTGGAGGGCTGCAGCACGCTTCGTGCAGATCGGGATTCCCCATTCCCCTTCAGTCAGGTGTTAGAAAGTTCAGTGTGACTCCCCGTTCCCCCTTCGGTCAGGTGTTAGCAAGTTTCAGTGACTCCCCGTTCCCCCTTCAGTCAGGTGTTAACAAGTTCAGTGTGACCCCCGTTCCCCACTTCAGTGTGAGCCAGGTGTTAACACGTTCAGCAAGTGACTCCCCGTCCCCCCTTCAGCCAGGTGTTAGCAAGTTCAGTGTGACTCCCCGTTCCCCCTTCAACCAGGTGTTAGCAAGTTCAGTGTGACTCCCCGTCCCCCTTCAGCCAGGTGTTAGCACGTTCAGTGTGACTCCCCGTTCCCCCTTCAGTCAGGTGTTAGCAAGTTCAGTGTGACTCCCCGTTCCCCCTTCAGTCAGGTGTTAGCAAGTTCAGTGTGACTCCCCGTTTCCCCCTTCAGCAGGTGTGTAGCAAGTTCAGTGTGACTCCCCGTTCCCCCTTCAGTCAAGTGTTAGCAAGTTCAGTGTGACTCCCCGTTCCCCCTTCAGCCAGGTGTTAGCAAGTTCAGTGTGACTCCCCGTTCCCCCTTCAGCCAGGTGTTAGCAAGTTCAGTGTGACTCCCCGTTCCCCCTTCAGTCAGGTGTTAGCACGTTCAGTGTGACTCCCCGTTCCCCCTTCAGTCAGGTGTTAGCAAGTTCAGTGTGACTCCCCGTTCCCCCTTCAGCCAGGTGTTAGCAAGTTCATGTGACTCCCCGTTCCCCCTTCAGTCAAGTGTTAGCAAGTTCAGTGTGACTCCCCGTTCCCCCTTCAGCCAGGTGTTAGCAAGTTCAGTGACTCCCCTTCCCCCCTTCAGTCAGTCAGGTGTTAGCAAGTTCAGTGACTCCCCGTTCCCCCTTCAGTCAGGTGTTAGCAAGTTCAGTGTGACTCCCCGTTCCCCCTTCAGCCAGGTGTTAGCAAGTTCAGTGACTCAGTCAATATCATGGTGACATTAAAGAGGGAGGAGGGGAAGAGTCAGGGGTAAAACACAGAGAAAGAGAGGGAGAGAGAGAGAGAGAGAGAGAGAGAGAGAGAGAGAGAGAGAGAGGAGAGAGAGAGAGAGGAGAGACAGACAGACACAGACACACACACACAGAGAGAGAGAGAGAGAGCGAGAGAGACTGACAGACAGAGAGACAGAGAGAAAGTGAGTGAGAGACAGACACACAGACAGGCATACAGACAGACAAATGACGAACGAACGAACGAACTGATCAATTAATCGAACAATCGATTGATAGATCGAACAATTAATTAATCAATTATTTGATAAAAAATTTGAACAGACGCAGAAAGTATTTTGTTATGCACGCTGATATGAAAATAAGCGAGTAAAACAAAGGCGGGGAATTAATCAATTAATCGATCTATCGATGGATAGATCGAACAATTAATTAATTAATTAATAGATCGAAAAATGAAGAGAAACAGAAAGTATTTGTTATGGATGCTGAGACAAATATGAACGAGTACAGATAGGCAAGGTGTGACCACGTGCACATACGCACGTCGAGCATACGCACGCACGAAAGCATACATGCACGCAGGAGCAAGCTCACACACACGTACACACATTCAACACCACACACACAGACGCACACGCGCGCGCGCAAGCGCACGCACGCACACACACACACACACACACACACACACACACACACACACACACACACACACACATACATACACACAGGTACACACTATGACACACACACTATGACACACACACACACACACACACACACACACACACACACACTCGCGCTTACACTTACACACCCACACACGCTCGCGCGCTTACACACACACACACACACACACACACACACACACACACACACACACACACACACACAGGTACACACTGTGACACACACACGATCGCGCGCTCGCGCACACACACACACGCACACACACACACACACACACACACACTGACTGACTGAAACCATTTACTGTCAGATTAACATAGTGTTGTACTGACAAACACACACACACACACACACACACACACACACACACACACACACACACACACACACACAGACTCACCCTCTTTATCCTGCAGCGCCCATTTGCCATGCACCATGGGGACAACGACGGCGGAGGCGATGGCCATGATGAGGAGGAAGGACACCACCACACATAACAGACAGGAGCACCCCCAGCATCTGTCCTGCCGCCCCTGGTCCTGGTTGTAACTCCCACCCCGGAAAGACCGCAGGAACACTTTCTCGTGGGTCGTGATCACCTCGCTGAACATTGTGCATGCGTCAAAGTAGGGGACTCTTCAAGAAGCACCAGACCACCTTCGGTGTGTGGATTGTGAGAAACATGTTGCAACTTTGTGAAGATCTGTAGGAACAATGTGTGTTGACGAACACGCTGTCATGTTGTTCAAAAACGTTTTCACGTCGTTAAGCATTTTCATATTGTCATGTACAGTTCAAAAACGTTTTCACATCGTTAAGCATTTTCATACTGTCACGTATTGTTCAAGAACGTTTTCACATCGTTAAACATTTTCACATTGTCATGTATGAGTTGATGAAGAGACAAGACACCCTTATCAGATGTTTGTCGTATCCGAACAAACCAGTACACTAATGCATGACACTCTGTTCGTTGTCATTTTGGCGAAAACCATTTAAAAACTGTGTATAGTGACGAAAACACTTTCATTTTGTTTTTTAAAAAAAAAAGGCGCTTTCACATCGTGAAACATTTTATTGTGTTATGTATGTGTCAACGAAAGGGCACTCTATCGTGGTTTGTCGTTTGTGAACCGACCAGTACGCCAATACACGACATTCTCCGTCTGTTCATTACGTGGATCCACTCCAGAAATAAGAAGAGTGCCTTTAGGCAAATAGTGGTATTCCATTTCACAACACTATTCATAGCTACTGTCTAGAACATTTCCAGAAGGGAAGAACACTTTCTCCTGCCATTGAACAACTTACTAAACAGTATAGTAGGCTGCGGTACTCCCTTGACGACTCCTGTTGTAATCGTCTCATCAAGCGTCGTAGCATTTTGAAGTAACGTTACAGTCTAGTTCATAGCTCCTCTCAGTTTTTTTTTTTTCTTATAGCCATGGACCACAGTGTATGTTCAGCCGATAAGTCCATGTAGGATTACTGTCACCAACGTCACCAGCGTCACGTGCTCAGAGCTGTCACCAAGGCTCTATCAAATGTCAGCGCCACCTTCCTCCTGCAGGACAGACTTTCTGAAATAGTTCCAAGATCTGTGAAACAACTTCGTCCAAAAACAAAAAAGTATTTTCTTTCGTTCGGAATCCAGGATTGTTGGTAATACACACGAGACACGTTTTTAGCACACTCAGTTTTAAAACGTATGTCACAGCCCTTGCTCTTCCTGTGCTGGTGCCTCACTTGTTTGAGAGCACTTCACCCGCTGGAGAGAAGACAATGAAAAAAAAAATGGCGTCTGCTGCACAGTTGAGTGGCTGCTTGTAACTGGAGCTCAGTGGTCCCTGTTTCCATCGTCGGCTAACCACTCCCAAATGGACAGCTGTATGTACATGTAGCAAGTTATAAATAACGGACTGCCGACATTCTATTTTCCCACTGACTGTCAGGGAAAATGAAACACAAGATGCAAAGCATATAAACGTACTCCCAGTTCATTTTGAATACGCGTGAGATATTCCATAAAGAGGAAAAAAACCGTTTTGGGCCGTTATAGCCGTTAGTAACGGCTATTCTGGTAAACATGGGCCATCACCTGTGACCCCATAATGAACATACCTACAAATGTTCAAAAACATCGGCCAAGTTCTTTCTGAGATATTCCATAAAGAATTTAAAAAGTTATGGGCCGTTATAACCATTAGTAACGGATGTAACGGTGAAATAAAACATCTGGCATCATCCGTGACCCACAATGAACATACCTACAAATTTTCAGAAAGATCGGCCCAGTAGTTCTGTCTTGAGCGAGTGGAACACATTTTGACCACGGACGGACACACACACACACACACACACACACACACAGAGCATTTCTTCGTTCCTATTGTGAAGTACTCCCTGTTCTATAAAAAACTGAGAGTACAAAAAAAAAAAGGAAAAAATCGGTGAGCGACAATCATGCCGAGTGAACACGTTTTCTCTCCTCGCTCTCAAGTGACACTGAATGTGAGCTGAATTCATCACAGCTTTCCCCTGCCTGCGCATAGCATTACACCTTAAAGTGTGTCAAACCCAAACATTCTTTCTTTCCATAGAGTGCACATCGTTCGCAGTTATAACCGACGCCTTTACTGTAGTTGTTGAATTATTTCATTTTAATGCCATGCCTGCAGAGCGGATTAAATGGATACAAAGAAAGGAAAAGGAAAAAGAAGGGGAAAAGAGACCGCAGACTGATCTCCGAAGTTAGACAATCCAATACAAAACCTAATGTTATCTAAAAAAATTGCCTGGATATAAAGTATCTGTCATTCTATCATTCCATGTGCCTCATGTTTTCGGCTGAGAAAGTTTGCGTGTATGCGCGCGGGCAGGTTCATGTGTGTGTCAAGACAAGTCAAAATTATTTTTAGTAGGGGTTAAAGAATAAGCTTTACAGCTCTTTTTTCACCCCCCCCTCTCTCTCTCTCTCTCTCTCTCTCTGTGTTTTGTGTGTGTGTGTGTGTGTGTGTGTGTGTGTGTGTGTGAGTGTGTGTGTGTGATCTTGCCGACAAGTCGAAAAAAAAAAAAAAAACGGAATAAAAAGAAAGATGATGCGAGTGCAAACGTAAGTTCCTCACCTGAGACGAATATTTCAATTTTTGTAGACCACGTCATAAACATACTACCTTCATAGTCCACGTCATAATCATACTACCTCCAAAGACCCACGTCATTTTCATACTACCTTCATAGACTACGTCATAAACTTACTACCTTCATAGACCACGTCATAATCATACTACCTTCATAGACTACGTCATAAACATACTACCGTTATAGACCACATCATAAACTTACCACCGTCATAGACTACGCATTAAACTTAGCACTATCATGAATTATGTCAAACCTACCTACCGTCCAGGACCCCGTCCTAATTTTACAACACTTTTACATTACGTTATAAATCAACGGCCGTAACAGACCACTTACGTCACAGATCATGTTGTAAAATTACCATCGTTATAAACCGCTCCATGAACTGACAACCGCCATAGACTACGTCACAAGCTTACCCCTGCTGTAAACCACGTCATAAACTTACCACCCTTATAGACCGCGTCATAATCTTACCACCGTCACTGACCACGTCATAAATTTACCAGCGTAACTGTAAAGGTGTAATATGGCCGACTATCCAGAAAGGCGATACAGTTCTCCCCTTTACTTGCCCCATGGAAAAGAAGGGTGAGGGGAGGCTGGGGAGGGGGGGGGGGAGTGTTGTCACATAGAACAAAACGTTCCATTTTTTTTTAGGATCATCGCTCAAAATGACAGGAGAATGCCAAAATACCCCGTTCTGGTGCGGAGATTAGCGTTATATCCCATTACCAGGCATTCTCGTCAGCGAAACAAATGGGAGGCATCGGGTCACCCTTTCCAAACCATTCTGCCGCTTCCCTCAGATGGCATTTCAAGATTCCTGAGCGCTCCCCTGCCTCGAGGACAACTGTTTAGATGTACCGATAGCCTGTGCGCGTGGTGGTTCTTGAAACCGCGATAATCGGTTTTATTACTGACT
>JADBJO010004382.1:27500-42500 GCA_016801955.1 Conus betulinus | reverse complement strand
AATTTGGTGTCAAGTATCCTTGCTGTCCTACAAACAGCAACGTCGGGTCGGCGATCACGTGACGCATTACTTCCTGACGCAGTTTGCGTCCACAGACGCAAAACTGGACATGGGAACACTGCACGAGAGACAAACTCACCGGGGCGAGACGGGGTCGAGGCGCGTAAGCGCTAGTAATATCTAAAAACTCTGGAAACGACAAAGCGGTGAAAGAGATAATCAACTGATCATCTGTCCCGGTTCAAAAGTGGAGGTGAGAAGATAACGAAAAACAGACAACAGTCATCAATCATGGTTCCAACTCCGATGACAGTGAGATAGTTACAGAGAGGTTAAAGATTATTAATCATAGTGGAAGTGTGGGAGAGGCAATGAAAGACAGGAAAGATCATCAATCATGGCTGAAATTCTGGAAGAGACAAAGGAAATAACGGAATGAACAGATCGAGATTTTCGCTGAAAATCTGAAGAAAAAAAAATGGCACGAAAGACACGGCAGAGAATTAACTATAGCCAAGACTGTAAAAAAAATATAAGGCGATAAAGGAGGAGATAGCAGATCATCAACTATAACTCTAACCTCTGGAAAAAGGAAGACGATAAAAGAGATAATAAACAGTTCAGCTTGACTAGAACTATCATAACAAGAGGATGGAGATTTAGCGAATGGAAAGAAAAAAAAAAAAAAAAAAAAAAAAAGGACGAAAGCAGGGAACAATGTAACAGAAACTTCATTCATGTACAGAATGTCACAGACAAGGAAGAAATGTAATAAATCTGCTAGGAATGTAATAAACAAACAAAGACCATAATAAACAAGCAAGAACATGGTAAACAAGGAAGGAAATTTGAATAACTCGCGCTGGACTGAAATGAACAACATCTTCAGCCACAGGCAATGCACAGTATGCTGTATGTGTGTGGCAGCAAAGGGGATGAGATAAATGCATTCACAGAGGGAAGTGAAGTCCACGTAGAGAAAGGAGAACAGAGAGAGAGAGAGAGAGAGAGAGAGAGGAGAGAGAGAGAGAGAGAGAGAGAGGAGAGGGAGGGAGAGGGGGGGGGGGGGGGGTGGGGGGTCAGTCACTGGCAGCGGCCGACGAAGACCCCCCAGGGTAGGCTGCACTACTATAGCTCCGGAGAGGAAGGGGCAAAACGGAAAGAACTCCGATAGGGAAGAAAAAGGAAAATAAAAACAAAAAAAACCGAAAACTTCTTTAGACGTAAACTGAGCTGGAAACAGCTATAATTCCACCTCTGACTGTCTGTCTGACTGTCTGTATCTGTTTGTCTGTTTGTCTGTCTATCCGTCTACTGTCTCTTTCTCTTTCCCATGTGCTTCACACACACCCCCCCCACCCCCCCCCCCCCCCCCCCCCCTCCCCCAGGGCTGGGGCTGGGAAAAAAAAGCATGCTCAATGTGCTTATCTCATTACCCTGTTAAATAAAATTTCGTTCGTTCGTTCGTTCGTTCTCTCTGCTCTCACGTGACACTACTCTGTTATAAATTCCCCTGGAAACCTCTCTCTCTCTCTCTCTCTCTCTCTCTCTCTCTCTCTCTCTCTCTCTCTCTCTCTCTCTGATATATATTGATTCATCTGACGGTTTCAATCAGCAACAATTGAGTTTAATTCCATTTATTCTCTGTCTTTAAAAAATTGGCGAGGGGAGGTGGGGGATGAGATGGGGGCAGAGAGGGGGGGGGGGTGAGAGAAAGACGTTCGGAGAAGAGAGGAGAGAGAGAGAGATGAGAGAGGAGAGGAGAGAGAGAGAGAGGAGAGAGAGAGAGAGAGAGAGAGAGAGAGAGAGAGAGAGAGAGAGAGAGAGAGAGAGAGAGAGAGAGAGAGGTGAAATGTAAAGTCAGAAAGGCACGCTCTTCACTGTAGAGAATCATCCATCTACAATATTTAATCCTTGAGAGTACATTAACATCTTTGCGAATTAAGTCAGAATGGACACAAATGCACGCTACCATATATATGTGAAAAGGGAACGCTCACACAGAGCAGGCGCTTTTTATTCTATTGTGAAGGATGGGTATGACTCACTCTCTATAAAAACGTCTTTCACACATGCACTGGAAATTGTATTGGTATACACATGGGGGAGCATATGCGTATATGTAGCCAAGCTGGCGTGAAAATGAACGTGCACGCGAGCTCGTGTGTGTGTGTGTGTGTGTGTGTGTGTGTGTGTGTGTGTGTGTGTGTGTGTGTGTGTGTGTGTGTGTGTGTGTTGTGTATATATAGAGAGAGATGTGTGTGTGTGTGTGTGTGTGTGGTGTGTGTGTGTGTGTGTGTGTGTGTGTGTGTGTGTGTGTGTGTGTGTGTGTGTGCATACATGCGTGTGTGTGTGTGTGTGTGTGTATGTGTGTGTGTGTGTGTGTGTGTGTGTGTGTGTGTGTGGTGTGTGTGTGTGTGTGTGCCTGCGTGCGTACGTGTGTGTGTGTGTGTGTGTATGCGCGCGCGTGCGTGTATGTGCGTGTGTGAGGGTGGGGGGGGTAGGTGCGTGCATACGTGAGTGCGAAAGAATGTGAACATTTGTGGTGGAAAGGTAGCAAATGAAAACCCAGATGCATGTTCAAAAAATGGCTAACATGTACACACATCAACAGAACAAACAAACGACGTAATCACAGAAATAACACACCACAGATCCTTGTGCAGGGACGCGGAAATCCACAAAGTGATCAAGAGAATAGCAAATCTTCATCATGGTTTTTATCTCTGGCAGTGACGAGATAATAAAAAAAAAAAATGTCTAATTGCGGATGAAGCTTGGAAGAAGCAATGTCAGAAACAACAAGAAACCGCTCGTTCGGACTGACATCTTCAAAATGAAACCCTAACGTCATGCAAGAACTAACCAGCGACTAATCCCGGATGGAATCTCTCACAGCGACGAGCATCTCAAAGACTTCCTCTCAATAAGAAAGAAAACGCTCTTTCGATGCTTTAAATGTTTTTTGTTTTCAATATACTACTAAAGGAATGAACGCACAAACGGAGTAGAGCATTATCCATTCGAAGAAAAAAAAAAAAAAAAAAACAATCTTGAAAATGCCAAGTGTATCAATTACTACCACTAACTGAGAAAACACACTTCAAAGATGCCACAGATGTATGAGAGGCTGCCTCTCGAAGGAAAGAGCAAACAATTTTCAAATAAAAACAAATACAACAGAAGAACGTTGACATGAGCAATAAGTCGTCGAGATTTGAGCTAATATAAAGTAAATTCGAAATACCGGAGTAACAAAAAACTTCTACACAATTGCAAAGTTAAAAAAAAAAGCGCCAGAAGGCTCAGTTATACTAATAATTTCTATCACCTATACAAAGGAAAGAAGCCTTCAACCTGACTAACATGATTACAAAAAGGCATGCAAGGAAAAAGACACACACAGTATGAAAGTGGTAGGCGTAACCTGGACTGCCGACATGCACACTACACCATACATTTTCAACAGTGCCAACTGAAACCAAGAGTGTCCCCCGTGCACGAACAGAGATGATCACTCAACTGTTTTAGATGTAACAAACAATATTGCTGTGTAAGACATGAGCCCTACAGAACTATAGAAAGTGTGGGTTAAGCACGCTAACTGTAAACAAGAGCAAAACAAAATTATAGATAAAGCAGAATCTGCTTTTGTGCATAAATGAAGAGGCTTTCAAGTGTACAAGGTTATAAGAGCGGTTACAGATTTCATGACAGAAAAAGTCTTCAGGTTATTGTCCTCTCTCTCCCTCTCCCTCTCCTCTCTCTCTCTCTCTCTCTCTCTCTCTCTCTCTCTCTCATTCTCTCTCTTTTGACACACACACACACACACACACACACACACACACACACACACACACACACAACACACACACACACACACACACACACACACACACACACACACACACACACACACACACACACACACACACACACAGAGGCACACCAAACACTACTCGCTAAAAACCAAAGTAAGAAACATTTTGCAAAACGACGTATACGATAAAGATGGCAGCCAAGTCAATAATCAAACAGCTTTCCAAATGCTCAGGTTGTAGAATCTTTACCCACTTAAATAAAAGGACCTAAAGAAAACAGACGTCAAATGTGCAAAATGAAACACAGAAATAAATAAGATTAAACTAAAGGATGACCATCTTTCTAACATGTCATTAATCATGCCCGTGCGCAAAAAAAAAAGTAAATAATGAACTCATGACCGAATGCATTTCATCACAAGAGACTGCAACAGCAAGACATGAGTGGCATGTGTATGTCTTGCAGGCCGGGAGGAATGCTGTATCACTAAACTGATCAATAAAAATCAGCATTACAAAAATTAATCGATAGAGACCAGCTTTGGGAAGTGAATAGATGCCTGTCAGTTTGATCAGTGGAGACTGAGTTTAAGCCAGTGTGGTCTCTTCAAGCCTTTGTCATGTGCTTCATTCGGATGCTGAATTCCACCTCTTAAACCCCACTCACCGTGTTCTTCTCACCCCCTTTTTGTGCTTGAAGAGAAGCATCCATGGTAAGTATTATCCTACATTGTTCAACCTCTGGTCTTTAACTACGTGGCCATTGGGAACAATACCATGCGCCATATTGAAACGTGAAAATGCTAGGTCGCTATCAATAATGTATACGGCCCACAACAGCAGCTTGATAGACCCTTAGCAGTGCATTACATCCGATGGGAAATTAACAATGATTTCACATGACAGATCATAAACTACTACACACATATGGAAAATAATGACTCTAGCCCACGAG
Organism: Conus betulinus; assembly: GCA_016801955.1. NCBI lineage: Eukaryota > Metazoa > Mollusca > Gastropoda > Neogastropoda > Conidae > Conus > Conus betulinus. Next base: position 37,724 of record JADBJO010004382.1, on the reverse strand, counting down.
TTGGTGGTTCATTTCTTTGTTTGTCAGTCTGTCTGCCAGCAATATCATGCAAGAAATACCGTACCGATATGAACGAAAACATGGTTGAAAGACAGAACCTTATCCGAAGCCGAACCCTTGAAATTCTGGCAATATATTACATATCACTGATAGCTGACAACATAACATGCAATCAGTCAAAAATTTGCATATACATACAATCGATCACAGGTTGCGTGAAGAAAACAGAGATCTATTATTCCGAATATACATACAATCAATTGTTGGCAATAGACATATTTTGACCACTGCAATATAAACACTCTGCTCTCAGCTCTGAAGTATCTGGCATGCTGTACATACAGCACGTCACAAATGACGACGTCTGCAGTACTGTCAGGCAGAGTCTGGCACTAGGAAAACATTCTGACTGCAGTGAGGAGAAGAAAGCTGAAGTGATAAGGGAAGGTGACGAAATAGAGACCTTCTTCAACAAAAAAAAAGAGTATGGATAGAGCAGCCAGGCTGAAAACAAAGGTTTCAGTTCCCCTTGCATCTCGGCACTAAGGCAGCGAACTGTCAGAGGTTCACTGCGTGTAGCGCACGGCATGATAGGAGGCGGTGCCCATCCCTCTTCTACCATCGCCTTTAACCTTCCGTAAACTTCCTACGGTGAAAACAAGGTTTACCCCTAGTCTCGGCAACTTCTTCAGGTACCCTTTGGGTGGGGTGGACAGAGAGGGTTGTTAAGCTGAAAAACAAATCTGATCCGATGAGTGGTTCGAATTCACGACCGTCAGGTCTTCAAACACTCTAGCCGTTTGTCCAAGGGCTTGTCTCAATCTTTAACCGTCTCTTAATCTTAAACCTTCCATGCTTACTTATTGTGTCACAAATGACAAAATTATCAGCTGGCATGTGACACTATGAAGACCTATTGACCAAGGTCAGAAAGAGAAAGCTGAAGTAATGTAGATATGTGATTAAACAAAGGGATTGACAGACAAGGTCGCAAAGTAGACAGGAATGACATTTGACAAAACCAAGGCGCTTGCTGTTCACGCAGAACGTCCGGGATGGAGACATTTGGTGCATTTCATTACAGCAGCCCCCCCCCCCCCCCCCCCCCCCTCCCTCCTTTCCCAATGACCTTAGTTTAATGGCATCAGTGAAGGGTGAAGGTCAAAACTAATGAATCTGTACCCACACGAGAGGAACTGGCCTATTGCTCCCCTCGCGCTAATTATCTTATCGAACCTGTTCTCGAGGCCTACTTTCTGGCCCCTAACTTGTCATTGAAACCGGCCCCCTCCTGAAATTAGACAGAAACGACGCCTCTCTGTACAAGGAAGGCTTGATTATTGCGGAAATACCGGAACGGCACACAAACCAAGATTCATTAGTCCTTCCGTCTAGCTACACAGGAAAAGATCAATCCTGGCTTTACCGCTTTCGATTATGACGGAACAGGGATTTAAATCATGTGAACTAATTCCGTTCTAAGAAACAAGATGAAAACATATTTGGTCATAAAGCTGCTATTCATTTATTTAAAAAAATATTCGCATCCCAAGCACTCTTTCTAAAAACATATTTCTGTGGGGACATGCTTGAAGACTTGAGCAATGAAAATCAACAAAGTAGCAGAAAAGCTAAGCGCACTGAATGTCAGGTCAGAACCTTGCAACCGATAGCTGATGACCTCCTGTCAATTGTCGTTCTTCTTAACATCTTGAACCGAGAAGATGTTTAATTGAAATCCAAATTCCTCTATATGAATGTATGTCATATGTGTGAAAATGGGTAATGTGGCTAAATTATTGTTTATTTGCTGTGAATGTGTGTGACCACAAATTAATTCTCAAATTGAGATAATAAAGTTTACTTGACTTGACTTGACTTGACTTGACTTGACTTGCGTTGGCTACCCACTGTTTGTTATTTTGTCTGTTTGTGGTCTGTTTGTTTTTTTTTTGTGATTCTTTTTTTTTTCCTGTCATTTTGTTTCTGTTGTCTGTTTATGGTTTGCTTCTTGCTCTCCTCCCCCCCCCCCTCTCTCTCTGTATGTGTGTGTGTGTATGTGTGTGTGTGTGTGTGTGTACGTGTGTGTGTGTGAGTATCCTTAGTATTTTCGCTTAATGTTTGTTTGTCTGCTGCTATTACAGCTGTTTTTTTTTCATCTGCACTGTCGAGGGTGGGGGGTGTGGTGGTAGTGGGTGGTGGTACATTTACCCTCAAAAGCAAGAACAAGGCATTGGGTGTATTTATTGGGATGAGTTAATTGTGCGTACACCTGCATTTGATCACATTGCTACCTTGGCATGTATACTCCGTCTTCAGAGTGTATAACATTTCACTCCTTTAGTCAGAATAGAGGAAGTTACTATGCTGGAAGCTTCCCATGGTTGCAGATAACCCCATTGCACTGAACTGAAAGTAGACTAACTGTTTATGTCACAAATTCGAAATTTTTTTTTATAGAAAACATTTTTGTCCTGATATTGGGTGTGTCATTGCCTTACGTGTTGTGAGTGTTACACTTGAAAACTGACAGTGTGTGTGTGTGTGTGTGTGTGTGTGTGTGTGTGTGTGTGTGTGTGTGTGTGTGTGTGTGTGTGTGTGTGTGTGTGTGTGTGTGTGTGTGTGTGTGTGTGTGTGTGTGTGTGTGTGTGTGTGTGTGTGTGTGTGTGTGTGTGTGTGTGTGTGTGTGGTGGTGTCAATGTTGGTTGACCAGCCCCCCCCCCCTTTTTTTTCCTTGCCTTGCAATGTTTCATTGACATAATTGATGAGGTGACTGGGTTTATGGCTTTGTATGGTGATGTTCACTTTTTCATGTTTATAGTTAAATACTGTAAAGCGCTGTGAGCTCTAGTGAGAAAGGGCGCTCTATAAATGTATGTTATTATTATTATTATTATTATCATTATTATTATTAATTCTGCCCGCAAGTGCGGTGCGCCTGTGTAGAAAAAGGAAACAGAGATAAACACATACGCGTGCTCTTACAGTAGATTACCCAAATGCAAGTACGACTTTGGTATGCAATAAGTTTCCAATTGAAATGTGAAACTAAGCATCGTAACGAATACTTATCCACAACAGCCATTTTAATATCACCATGCTGCCATAACTTACGGGCTGATGAGTATCTTCCTATATCAAAACAATATAAAACTATTGTATAAACTATTATAAACTATAGTGTGTGCTTTTGTGTATGTGCATGTGTGTTTGTGTGTATGAGAGAGGGAGAGAATGTATGTATATGCGTGTAATATGCAAGTATGCGCGCGTGTATGTGTGTGTGTGGTGTGTGTGTGTGTGTGTGTGTGTGTGTGTGTGTGTGTGTGTGTGTGTGTGTGTGTGTGTGTGTGTGTGAGAGAGAGAGAGAGAGAGAGAGAGAGAGAGCGAGAGAGAGAGAGAGAGAGAGAGATGGAAATAGAGAGAAGAGAGAGAGAGAGATGGGTGAGAGAGAGAGAGAGGAAATTGAAGAAGAGACAGAGAGAGACAGAGAGAGACAAAGAGAGAGAGAGAAAGAGAGAGAGACATAGAGACACAGAGGGAGATGGTGGGTGGGGTGGGGGAGTGTTAAATATCCCGTAACGGAAGGTCAGCGCGTGACGAAATCGTTTTTCCATCTTTTCAAAACAGAGAAGACGACGGCGTTACAAGCTGTACAAATAGAGACTCAGCTTTACAAAAACAACAACAACAACAACACACACACACACACACACACACACACGCGCGCGCGCGCGCGCGCGCGCGCGCGCGCGCACGCACGCACACACACACACACACACTCACACACACACACACACACACACACACACACACACACACACACACACACACACACACAAACAAACACACACACACACACACACACACACACACACACACACACACACACACACACACACACACACACACACGTCTCTCATGCCAGATTTGAAGCACGGGTCCATGATAATCCTCATACCTAGACGATTATGTTATCTCTAGGTCCCCTTCCCTACAGTGCTCTGAATGAATGGGCTTACTGTCACTTGGTCTGTCGCCAGCCGCTGGAGCTTCTAACTTAATGAGCAAACTGTGACGCGGGCTGCCATATCTACAGCATGAGAGAGAGAGAGAGAGAGAGAGAGAGAGAGAGAGAGAGAGAGAGAGAGAGAGAGAGAGGGAGGGGGGTAGGGAGGGGAGGGGGGTGGGTTGTCTAACCAGACAACTGGAAACAACAACAACACCATCACCGCATCGGGTTTCAATGAAGTCATCTAAGAACATCCTTCAAACAGATGCCGATCATGCGAGAGCTAACGGTCTCAACGGTTTTCATGATTAATAGTTATTTCTTTTGTTTCGTTTACCTCCAAATGTGATCCCTTCTACAGGCTTGCTCTTTAAAAAAAAAAAAAAGAAGAAGAAGAAGAAGAAGACTTGTGGAAATGGATTGAGATCAACTGAACTGAACTGTTTTTTTTTTGTTTTAACATGTTGACATTCAGACAGGCAGACAAAACGGCAGGAGAGTAAACACTACCTTGCTCTACAAGCTATAAAAGTGCGTCGGGAGAAAAGAAAGGAAGCAGAAATTCACCAAACATGGTTAAAAACTCCGGAAACGATAGCATTAGAAAGGAACGATAAACGGGGTATTAATCTGTTGAAGCCGGGGGGAAAACAAGACGCGAGCAGAGATACCAGATAACTGACTACAGCTAAACTCTGGAACCATCAAGGTCATAAAAGAGATAACAGATGAAACACAATGCTTGGAACTCTGAAAAACAAACAAAGTAGTAACAGAGACCACAGACCGCTGACACTAAAATCTCTGGAACTGAGAAGCTACTGAAAGAGATAGCAGAAAACAAATTGTGGTGGTATGACTGGAAGCGGCGAGATAATAAAAGAGTTAACCGACCATTAATCGTAATGGAAACCGTAGAAGACTCCAGGTAATAACAGAGATAAGAAATAATTAATCAGAGCTGAAACAGTGGAAGTAAGAAGGGAATATAATCCATGCTGGCCGCTATGAGAGGAAGGGTTTTGTGTGTGCATTTTCCATGACCCTTGTTTGTAACGTGCAAAACGACATTTGTCCACCATTCATTTTTTGTGCCGTATATCCCATCACATTTACCTGCATATTCATTTCTGTGTTTATTTGTATTTCGCCTTTGCAAAAGAGATTACTAATAGCGTCTAAAACTCTGGGGAACATCAAGGCAATGAAAGATGTAACCGATCATCTATCACGGCTTCTTTGTTTGTTTTGTTTTTGATTTGGAGATGAGTAGGTAATGAAACGAACGACAGTTCGATCAACCATGGTGCTGCAACTCTGATGAAGACGAGATAACAAAAGAGATAACGGATCATTAATCACGGTGGAAGTATAAAACAGGAAAGGTAATGAACGAGATAAAGGATAATTCATCATGGCTGCAAAATCTGAAAATGACAAAGAAAGAACAGAAAATAATAGATGATTGATTTGAACGTAGCCGAAAGTCTGAACACGAGTTACGAATAGACAAGAGAGACAACTACCCATAAGCAAAACCTGTGAAAAGAGGTAGATGAGAAAAGAGAGGCAGCAGATCGTTCATCTTTATAAAAACTTTAGAACAGCAAGGCGATGAACGAGATGGCAACGTGCTGAGCCTGGCTACAACTCTGATAACAGGATGGACAGTAGGAGGGTGGAGAAGGGAAAGAACGATAACAAAAACAACATAAAACAATGTATCAGAAAAACCCTACAAGTACGTAATGTCATACACAAGGAACGGATGTAGTCAACGAGCAAGGACTGTAATACACAGACAAGTAATATAACAAGCAAGCAGCAACGTACTAAACAAGCAAAGAATGTAATAAACAAGAATGGAATGTAATAAACAAAGACTTGATCCACAGGTAACGAGCATAAAGCTGTAGACTGGTAACATCAGACGGGATCGGATAATAGTACACACCTAGAGGGAAACTCTGTCCACGTAGAGAAAGGAAGGGAGTGAGAAGAGGTCAGTCACCGACAGCGGTCAACCGAGGTCTGACCCACGGGTAGCTGCCCCTACTATAGCTCTGAAGAGGCAATTGCAGAACGGAAGAACTCCTATCAAAAAAAAAAAAAAAAAAAACGCTGAAAGACGTGGCCGATCTGGAAACAGCTGCATAGTCCACCCTCCTCCCCTCTCTCTCCCTCCCGCATTCTCTCTCTCTCCCTCCCTCCTCCCTCTCTCTCTCCCTCCCTCTCTACCCTACCTCTCTTTCCCTCTCTGTTTGTCTGTCTGTCTGTCTGTCTGTCTGTCTGTCTGTCTGTCTCTCTCTCTCTCTCTCTCTCTCTCTCTCTCTCTCTCTCTCTCTCTCTCTCTCTCTCAGCGGGCTTATTTGATTTCACCCCCTGGTTTCATTCGATACCAGTTAAGTTCAACTTCATTAACTCTCTCTAAACTCTCTCTCTCTCCCCTCTCTCTCTCTCTCTCTCTCTCTCTCTCTCTCTCTCTCTCTCTCAAATAGGTGCGTTGGGGAAAGGTGAGGATGAAATGGATGAAGGGGCTGGGATAAAGGGAATCAGTCGGGGGAGAGGGGGGGGGGGGGGGGGGGGCAGAGAGACAGAGAGACATAAAAGGTGGAATGGAGAGACAGAAAGAGACGCTCTTGGCTGTAGAAAACCATCCGCATACAATATTCTTTGAGAATACATTGATCTTCGTAAATTAAGTTAGAACTGACACAAATGTATGCTAGCATTATGTAAAGGGGTGATATTCACAAACAGCAGACGCTGTTTATGCTATTGTCAATGATTGCCATGGCCCATTGTCTTCTGAAAACAGCTTTCAAACACGTACTGGAAATTGTATCTTTATAATCAGGGGGATGCATATGTGCATCAGTAGACGAGTGGGTGTGAAAATGATCATTTGTGTGTGTGTGTGTGTGTGTGTGTGTGTGTGTGTGTGTGTGGTGTGTGTGTGTGTGTGAGTGTGTGTGTGTGTGTGTGAGTGTGTGTGTGTGTGTGTGTGTGTGGGGGGGGGGGGGGGGGCGTGCGCGCGCGCGCGCGCATGTGTGAGTGTGCATGTGTGTGTGAGTGTGAATATTTGTGTGTGTATGTGTGTGTGCACGCGTGTGTGCGCGCGTGTGTGTGTATGTGTATATAGCTGTCTGCCTGTATGTATGAAATGTGCAACCGCACGTGCATTTACGTGTGTGTGTGTGTGTGTGTGTGTGTGTGTGTGTGTGTGTGTGTGTGTGTGTGTGCACGCGCACGCGCGTGCGTGCATGCATGCGTGCGTATATGCGTGCATACATGAGCGTGTACGTGCGTGCATGCGTGCGTGCGTGCGTGCGTGTGTGTGTGTGTGTGTGTGTGTGTGTGTGTGTGTGTGTGTGTGTGTGTGTGTGTGTGTGTGTGTGTGCTCGCGCGCGCGCGCTCGCGTGCGCGTATATGTACGAATATGAGATCGAATATATATATATATATATATATATATATATATATATGTGTGTGTGTGTGTGTGTGTGTGTGTGTGTGTGTGTGTGTGTGTGTGTGTGTGTGTGTGTTGTTGTAGTAGTAGTAGTAGTAGTAGTAGTAGTAGTAGTAGTAGTAGTAGTAGTAGTAGTAGTAGTAGTAAAAGAGAGCAATGGAAAATCCACATATAAGTGTAAAAAAAAAATGCTGACATGAGCATGATTAATAACGGCTTGATGAAAGACATAACAGGCACAACAAATTCCGACGGAAACTCGAAAAGCCACAAAAGATTTTTCTTTCAAAAAAGGTAAATCTATATCGTGACTTCTCTTGGTAATGAAAAGCTAACCAACTAATCAGATGAAGCTTTAGAAGCAACAGTGTAAAAGACAACAAATCATTGGTTAAGACTTGACTCTCACATGAAACCACAATGCCATGCAAGAAATAGCCAGAGAATGATCTCCCCTGAAACTCTGAAAGCGACTATCCTGATTAAAGACTACCTCTAAATAAAGGAATAAACAGCCTTCGGATATAAGTTGTCAACACCGCCCACAGAGTTTAATTTTTTTATCCAAGCTTTCGCCAAAAGGCTTCTTCAGGAACCGATGCTACTTACATCTCCTTAGCAGCGATGACATTAATACTATTGACGTCATAGTAGTCTACATCAATATAAAAACGACGTCACATTTTCTTTTTTTTTCCTGTAGTTTCACCTTTCACCACACCCTGTACCCATCCCCCACTACATCTTGCAGAGTCCACCTTCACAACACCCTGCAGAGTCCAACCTCCACTGTACCCTGCAGAGTCCACCATTCAATGCACCCTGCAGAGTCCACCTTCCACTGCACATTGTAGAGTCCACCCTTCACTCCATACTGCAGAGTCCACCTTTTCACTGCACCCCGAAGAGTCCACCTTCCACTGCACCCTGAATACTCCACCTTCCACTGCACTCTATAGAGTCCACCTTTCATGTACCATTCTAATACAGAACCCTGTTTCTCATTCTGTGCATGCTGTTGAGTTCTGTACGGGAGTTGAGACCCTTAAAGACAGTCCCCAAATTGGCCTGCCAGTAAGTCTCCCTCTCTAGGAGTTTGTCTTCAGATGCAACTTGTTCGTGGGATGGATGGATGGATGGAAAGAAAAAGGGCAGAGCCTTATCTTCAGGGTGCTCAGTCTGGGCGAGGTGTCTGGCAACCCCACATCCGCTGGGCCATTTTCTTGTTGCAGTCTGATTTATGATTGGCACACCTTCTTTTGAGGTCCTTGGTGGACCCAACATACCATGAGTCTGGGTGGTTCTGACATCTGATGACGTAGATGGTATTTTTTGTCGAACAGGTGAGGTGCTGTCTGATGGGCCAGTAGCGTCCATCCCATGGGCTTCTTAGCCCCATCAGGTCACTGGAATGTGCACAAAGGTCACATCGGGCGGGCACAGCATACAAAAAAAACCCAGGTCTGTTCATGGGTCCATGGAGAGGATGGCGACGTGGTACTGTAGGTTTGTACATTTCTGCCAAGTTGCGTCTTCTCCTATCAGCACCAATGAGCATTTCTTCAGGGAAAATGTCCCTGTTTTTTTGGATTGGAATACAGGATGTGTAAATTTTGTTTAATGATTTGTCTTTTAGATGGTAACCGTGGGTCATACTGAGTGACCCAAGCCAATTTCTTGGGTTTGGGTTGTCTCTCTTGCCTGATGAGAACACCTCGGTCCTGTTAGCTCCCCTTTTGAGTTGTTCAAGTGCGGCCTCAAATTTCCATCCAGCGATTGTAAAATATTTAGCATACTCTCTGAGTCTCTCTTGCAGTCTGTCATCTTCGCTGCATAGCATTCTCAGCCTGGCGCCAACACCTGTTATAAGACCCTTGAACACTGAAGGAGGGTGACAACTGCTCTTTGGAAGGTAGCTATGGCAATGTTTGGAAAAGACATCTGTCTTTATGACACCACCAACTATTGAAAGTTTCATATCCGGATATTCTACCTGTCTATCAAATTTTACGGTCCACTTAATATTTGGCGGATTCACTTCATCCAGGTGCTTGCAGAATGATTCACGGTCCTCGCTGTTGGGAAGAATAGTGATACCATCATCTCGATACCTGCTCCAATCTAGGCATTTAAGCTCTTTGCGCCGTTCAGGTTCAGCCAGAAAGGAAAGCAGAGGGACTGAGCAATCCTGCGTGAGTTTATTGTCTAAGCTGCCCATGAAGACATCAACAAAGTCACAAGCATGGCAGGGTCCCATTGCAGTACCATGGTTTGGCTTGGCGAAGACAGTCTTTCCCTCTCCATCTGTGTAGGCTGAGCAATTGTTATCGAGGGCAATTTTTTAAACCCTCAACAATGCAACTATCAGGTACCTGCAAAGGTGAGGGATTCCCTCTCAGAGCTTCTTTAACTGTGGTAATACCCATGTTGTTGTCCACATTGGGGAAAAGGGCTACCACATCACAGACAGCAAATGTGGCTGTTGGGGGCAGGGGGCTGTAGTGCTCGTTGATCAGATCCACCTTCTGCAGGAATTCCTTCGAATCAATGATCTGATACGGTAGAAAATGGGTGAGATGAGCAATAGCTTGTTGCACAAACTTAGACAGTGGTTGAGTAGGAGTGCCTGACCCAGAAAACAAAAATCTATAGGGGAAAGGTTTGGGTTTGTGGGTTTTTTTACGAGAGGTTTGATGTGACCAGGACGGACATGTGAATTTGGAGTTATAAAGTCTGCTATATC
>JADBJO010004382.1:0-10000 GCA_016801955.1 Conus betulinus | reverse complement strand
ATACTGATCTTAATATGTAAAAAATATATGGGTTTCCATATGTTGAGCAATATGAAGACACGGCACTTTAAAAGATTGTGCTTTTTTTTGAACGACAGCCTGAGAGTTCTTTAGCCCAAGTACAGCACTTAATGCCCTAATTTCATGCAGTTAAATGAGAATGTTAGTCATTATCATTTAACGCAGTATTAACGATAATTAAGAGTCACCCTGACACAATGTTTGAATTATGGCAGTTTATGGATATGCCATTTAGGAATGAAACCAAGTGCGGAATCAATAAAATGTCAACGATTGAAATACTGTTACCATGTGCTCATTCAAGGATCCATGAAAAAACCTGTAACTTCAGTACATAATTTGTAAAAAGAACATACCTTTCAGCTCAGAGGTCCATGTCTCTCACCAGCTTCAGTATCCGAATCCAAATGATAATCCGTATTGTAGTCATCTGAGTTTCACTGCCACTTGACCACCTGAGTCTGGGTCTGAGACAGCAACACAGCTCTCACTGTCAGTGTCAAAGTGTAGGTCCATTTTCTTACAGGCACAACAGCCCACACAACACCCTTTCAGTCTGCATTTATTTCAGTTCACCCACAGTTTGTCTTTAACTTCACTGCAGGAAATGATGAGGGGATGTCAGAAAGATTTGGGGGGGGGGGGTGCGGGGGGGGCGGGGGGGGGGGGGGGGGGGGGGATCTTCTTTAGGGGGGGCGGTGGGGGGGGGGGGTGGGGGAGGGGGGTGGGGGGGGGGGTGGGGGGGGGGTGGGGGGCGGGGGGGGGGAAGGGGGATTTGAGGGGTGGGGGGGGGGCGGGGGGGGGGGGGGGGGGGGGGGGGGGGGGGGGGGGGAACAACGGGGGGGGGTGGGGGGGGGGGGGGGGGGCATTTTGGGGGGGGGGGGGGGTGGTGGGGGGGGGGGGGGGTTTGGGGGGGGGGGGGGGGGGGGGGGGGGGGGGGTGGGGGGGGGGGGGGTGGGGGGGGTGGGGGGGGGGGGGGGTGGGGGGAGGGGGGGGGGGGGGGGGGGACGGGGGGGGCTGGGGGCAATGAGGGGGTGGGGGGGGGGGGGGGGGGGGGGGTGGGGGGGCTGGGTGGGGGGGGGCACCGAATGTTCGTTGTCCAGGAAAAAAACAAGTTGGCCATCCTCAATATGTCCATCCTTTTCCACCCTGGTGATGGCCGATCCTAATGGTCCATCCTTTTCACAACTAACATATTTTCGCTTGCAAACACCGCCGATGAATAGCTGCTTGGTAGTTGGCCCTCAGAAGTTGTGTTTTTGAGCAGTCTTGATTTGGGTGGAAAAGAAAGATGTCGGGTCATTAACAGCGCCCAAACAGAACAGGTTATAAAACGGGCAGTATTTGACCTTGATCCGCACACTTTTTGTTTGACCCATACAAGGCACACACACAAACTTCTCAATAGTTTGCAAACACACTGTCTTCAGGCATCCAGTTCTTTTTCCTTATCTTCATGAAAGCATCCTGGAAATCTGTACTGGATTCATCAGATGCAGAGCTTTCAGCTTTCTCCCTTGCCACAGAAAGCCCTGACGCCTGTCGCAGCCAGTGAACACATGAAAACCAATGAGTGCAGACAAAAACGGTGGATGGCAAGAGCTGCTTGACTGCATTCAAGTCCAGACACCTGTTTTGATGCAGAGTGGTTGTACCGGTCTGCATCTATTTGTTCACAGACAGCAGCAGCAATGATTGCCACATTTGTATCAGGGCTTTTGATGTTCATCAACCCGATGCGTTCTGCTGGCATGCAAAGCATGAAGAAGCAGTCTTGTTGTGTCCGCTTCTTCATGGTCTGATTCTAAATCTGGGACAATGGCTGAAGTGACAATATCACCAGAGCTCTGAATCACATGACACAGATTCCCATGAGTAACATACAAAAGTAACTGCACTCTTTTGCTGACTCCAGTCTTTAAACAGAAAGCCTGCAAGGTTGTTCTTGTTTATTCCACTGGAAAGATATTTCTTCCACTGTCTGGGAAGTTGTGAGATCCATTGACAATCTTCATGGTGGAAACTCCTTTTGCAGCACGGCGTTGGTCTTTCTCCATGGATTCTTGATGCTTTCACTGGGGTATGTGTCCAGAAACAAAATCATTAGGAATTAATTTTTTTTTATAAAACACACAAAAATACAATAACCTAATTAAGCATGCACCACATCACCCCCACACGACAAACAAAAAAATAAAAAATAACAAACATTGCAAACACTCACACTCACACCTTTTCAAACACACACACACACACACACACAACACACACACACCACACACCCACACACACACACACACACACACACACACACACAACACACCACACTCAATTAACACATATTCACCTGTTGTAATGATGTCCACTCAGGACACCACTGATTGATCTGGGGCCCACCGGTCCTGATTCATCTCATCAGATCTTCCAGTCCTGATACCTTGAATCGCTTGCCAATGACTGCTATAAAGCACATGCTGGTGTTGAATTCATCCCATACGCAGCCCAAGCCGTTGTTTTAGAACTTGGTCAGTCCAGAATCTCTGTTGTGCTTTTGCATACAGGGCTTGATCCAAAGTTACTAGAACCACAGATGGAAGTTCCAGTTCATTAGCGATGGCAACACTCTGATGAAGTATGGTGCTGACTGTGCTCAATTTCTGTTGGATGGGATGGCATTCACAACTGGGAGATAGCCGATTTTGCTGACAGACTGCTTTGAAGGCAGATTCATTTGTTTGTTGAAATCTGTCCATCCTGGCAAGGTAGTCTGCTCACACTTGGCTGAAAGGATAGCAGATCTGCACATGCAGCACCAAAATATTCTAGTGAAAGGGATGTATCTGAAAGCGACCTTTCCATCAGCTGTGTACTACCTAAACTGCCTTCAAAACGCTGCTTTTCTTTTCTTTTTTTTCGTAAATGGCACAATGTCTTGCTCAGGAGCCTGAAAGGTCCTTTTGAATGTCCGCTTCCTTTTAACCTTTTGACTCGTTTTCCGTCCAGTTTAAATGTCCACTGTAACACTGCTTTTCTGAGAACTTTGAATGATAATACCAGTTGTGCAGTGTGTGGTCCCCTGATCCGCTTGGTGTTTCTTCATTGAAGTCATTGTTGTCCCAAACATAGATGTTGCAACATTCTTCTCTCAAAGTGTGATGGAATTCCACCAGTCAGAACTTGCACTCTCCTGAGCTACTGATGTATTGTACTCCAGTACTGAGGGACAGGAAGCACCATGGTCGAAAACCATTCAAAATTTTTGACAAATTCTCTTCTGTTCTGTGATGTGCTGTGCTGCAACACTCAACATCAAGTGTTTTGGCAAAACTTTCTTGGTTGAAAAAGATGGATGATATCGTGAGCTAAGGAACAAACTTTGGCTTCCGAGTTTTTGTCCAATGCGACAGGTTCTGGTGTCTGACAAATCATCCTCATCAGAAAGACCACAGGTCCAGGCCAGGAAGCTGTAAAGAAGAAGAGGAAACTTGTTCTCGCATAGCGTCAATAGTGAAATCTTCAGCGGTTGATGGCCACAATCAGTGGTTTTTCTTGGGAAAAGTGTTGATGACATTTCTCAACGCCGACACTGCGCCTCGGTACAGGTCACACAACGAGTCATGATTATCTGGAATGTGTGCTCTAGACTGGGTTTTATCTTAAAAACATCAAAAGTCATCATCACCTTCTGTATCTTGTTGCGCTGAATCAAAACCATCTTTTGAACAGTATGTCTCTTCACTTTCGGACTGTGAAGTAGCGTCCAGTATTGTCATCTGATGGTTGAGGTAATGGCAGAGAGCTGGAAGAGGATGAGTATACAAGCTGGCTCTTGTTTCTCTGACCACAGGAAAAAGAAAAAGAAATTTCTGGAAAACCTTTCACCCAGTCCTCTGTTTTAAATGTGACACCACTGAGACAGAAAGTGTCATTGTGGTCCTCTGTAAATTTGCTGAAAACTGCGTGCAACTTTGACAAGCTCAGCACCTCCCCTGCTTCCACAATCCTTGGAACTATCACCTCTTTGAAAACAGTTCAAAAATAGAATCAATACCAGTCTCTGAAGTTCCAGATGAAGATGGGGACCAGGTTCTTGATGAAGACTTTGTAACAAGAGGCATGGTACCTGTAAACAAAGGCATTTCTTATTATGTATCATGTCCAAAAATGGACAGGGGACCAGGAGGGGAAGGGGGTGGGTGACAGAAACTGACAGAGAGAAGAGAGAGAGAGAGAGAGAAAGAGGAGAGAGAGAGAGAGAGAGATGAGAGAGAGGGAAGAGTGGATGTGTGCCACGAGAAGCTTTTAAGGGACATGAGAGAGAGCTCGAGAGCGAGAGATGGGCAGGCAGAACGAAAGCGAGAGCTTTGTTCACTGTTTAGGAGACAGGGGGAGGAGGAGGAGGATACAGGGAGGCGGAGAGGAGAGGACTGTTCTGAAGAGGACGGGGATGCACAAATGAGTCAGCGGAGATTGGAGACGGAGAGAAGAGCAGAGAGAGGAGAAAGGGGGACATACTGAAACCGGAAGAAGACTAGCGAGGGATCGAGGGAGTGCGTGATTGGCGACAAACCACAATTGTTTTTAATTACATATGCATTGTATAGCTGCACTATTATATTAATACAAAAACCAGGCCAAAAGTACAACCCAACGAGCGCTTGGTTCACTGTACAGCAATACACACACACACAACACACACACACACACACACCACACACAAACAACACACACACAACATTCCACAACAATTTCCTAGTCTCCCCAACTAGTATTGATAAATGGCTAAATAAATTAATACTATCATTTAAAACAATACCTGAGAACCCATCTGTTTCTGAACTACCCGCTTACAATATCAACTAAATATGTGTACTGCACAAACCAAATCTAATTATCCTTCTATTCTTAATTCTTATAAGCCGTATGGATAGTGACGGACAAATCAAATGGAAATTAATACCCCCAAAATAATAAAATTAATAATATAGGAAAAAATATGTATGTAAAACATATCCCTCTTCAATTGTAAACAGTTACAAAAATTTATTGTATAATCAAATATACCTCCCTATACTCTCTCCTTCTCCTCTCTTCTCTCTCTCTCTCTCTCTCTTCTCTCTCTCTCTCTCTCTCTCTCCCCCAAAGGTAGTGATATGTACCATATCCATCAATATTTTTGCTTTATCCTATGTCCGGCACACACAACACACACACACACACACACACACACAACACACACCACACACACACACACACACACACACACTGTACAAACAAGCTGTCTGGGTTTAAAATAAAAACTGATTAATTGGAAAAGTTGTGAGAACACACGTACTTTATTTCATAAGGACTGGCTGGGTCCTGCAGTTGGTAAATGCCGCAATACGTGCTCAGCATTCTGTGCTTTTGCTGCAGCATTAATGTATCAGCATCGGTCTGACACTGAACAGAAAGAAATATATACAGTTTCGACAACAGTTATAACATGAACATTACAATACTGTTTTGATGCAGTTTTGCTACTTGAAATCAGTGATAATGACACAAGTCATTTAGCCACACACACACACACACACACACACACACACAAACACACACACACACACTCTCTCCTCTTCTCTCTCTCTCTCTCTCTACGTCACCTCGTCACTCACTCACACTCACACCACACGTGTACACACACCACACATGACACACACACACCGTAACACAACAGTGAACACCCACACACACAGACTCACAGACAAAACATACACACGAGTGTGGGTGTGCATGTGCACTGCACATACTCTAACACGTCTCCGTCTCACCGTCAATCACCACATTCCATTCTTCCTAATTCTCTACATTCCCACACACCCCAGCCCACCCCACCCCCCAACCCCCGTTTTATTCACTATCCCTTTTAGACAGAAGACATTAAACTCAAGACGAACTGACACATGATACCACACACACATACACATATGAAAACTCATAGAATGTCATGTGCACACACAAATCACACACACACACACACACACACACACACACACACACACACACACACACACTGAACATATTCAATAAAATATACACATCATTTACTGCACAGAAACTGGAAACACAAGGAAAAACGAATCATCCAAAAAATTACAGAAAAATATATACTAAATCTAACAGATACTTTCTACAGTTTCTTTCAGTTTGACTCTTAACTTTGAAGAAAATAAAAAAAGAAAAATATAGTTATTTAACATCATTATCAATGTAATCACACACATGCCATACATTAACATGAACTCTTAAGAAAAACTTACAGTGCTTAGCTTGGTCACGGACTCCAAATCTCTCTCTGGTGGACCCAACTCCCTTCCTTCTGGCAGATCAAAACAGATTGTCTGGAGACACGCATGCTTTCAATCCTTTCTTCCGTGGGGCTGACGACACCACCACTCGACGATCGCAATGATGGGCAAGGTTTTGTGAATTCAGGGACAGATGCGCAAGTTTCTGTTGTGTTGTGTTTTTTTTCTTGAGAGCGGAATCAATGCGTGACTGAAGAGTAAATTTTGTGTAGCAGTGTTGATGATACAGTAAATTACTAGCGTCCGATACACTTGAAGTGGTGATTGACTTAGAACTTGCTTGCTATATCCGATGATGGACTCCTAATGTTTTCCAAACTTCAGCCTTTTTAACTGCGGTGCTCAACGACTTTGAAGTGAAATTTAACCAGGTTCTTGTTCTTAAAATCGTCTCCGCCAAAATGTAAACAACATGACTTGGTTGCCATTTTGGATGGTCAGCTTTGTTTTTTTCGTCGCGCAGGAGAACAAAAAGGGAGATAATTTTATCCAACTGCACTATCGTGGATCCCCGCCACAAAAATATTTTTTCTTTCTTTTCGTTTTTTTTCATATTTTGCTCGAACATATAACACCATATATTTTAACTGGTGGTCGTTTTGCATTTCTTAACACGTCGTGTGGTGGGATTGTAGCCAACCAAGTTTCACCTCGAACTGACACTCTTGATCCTGGACTATTTGGCCTGTGCAGACAGCGTGCGATTCGTGTCTTCATTCAATTCAATGAACGTCGCTCACGAATCCAGTGTAGATGTCTTCTCGGTGAAGCTTCCTTGCCCCGTTCTATTTGTCCCCCCTATTGTTATAATCTGTATTGTGTGACAAGAAGCAGGAATAGCTGAGTTTGGTGAGCGCTGGACTTGTGATCCTACTTATCCTGGGGTCGCGGGTTCGAATCTCGGCTGTGGGCGTATTGGTACAAGGGGAATTTTTTTACGTCGGATTAAGCATCAGTCGTAAACCCCACCACCCAAAGGCCTTTGCATGAAGACACTATAATATCAAACATCTTGAAAGCATCCTGCACACACAGGTAAAATCCCCAAAACCAGATTTCCGGAAGAGAATGCGGTGTGGACGTTACTCTATGTCTGAGACATAGACACACAGCATTCGCCGAAAGAATGAATGTGTATGGATGAACAACTGTGACTGATGGGCTTGCATGACGCGCGGGAAAAAACAATCAAATGTAGCGCCATCAGACAGCTCTTTGAAAGAGAGAAGAGAGGGAGAGAGACCGACTGACAGAGATAGACGGACAAACGTGAGAGAGAGAGAGAGAGAGAGAGAGAAAACACGTAGAGAGAGAGACAGACATGAAGGGCGGACTCATGGAATAAAGGCACAGGCAGGTAAAAGGAAACAGGCAGACAGACAGATAAGCAAACAAAAGAGCCAGCAGAGAGAGAACAGACAGACGAAGACCGAGAGGGAGACGGCGAGAGATAGAGAGAGCCAAACAAACATACAGATTAGAGTGACAGATTGGGCAGACACATACAATATTGGCAGACAGACAATATCCCTAAAGACAGACCAAAAAAAAAGACGCTAGAGGTGGTAAAGGTTACATGCCTGCCCAGACACTCCCTACTGCACATACTGTGCCAGGATGCATGCTATGCCTAGAGAGAAACTGGCACGAGATGAAAACCCCCTAGCATGGGACTGGGGAGGAAGAAAGGGTGGTGATGGAGAGAGAGAGAGATAGAGAAGAGAGAGAGAGAGAGGAGAGAGAGAGAGAGAGAGAGAGAGAGAGAGAGAGAGGCGGTTCGGGGCTTCATTATTTCGATAAACGTCAGGCAGATTTGGCATTATCTGACCCAAGTCCAGAAATAAGGAGGGGAAAAAAAGGCTAGGGTGATGAAAACCTGCAAGCACATGTTCTGAGGATATCGGATTAAATTTTGATGGAAATGTTGTCAGATCAAGTGTGTGTATGTGTGTGCGTGCGTATGTATTCATGAATCTGTGCTTGAAACGTGTGTGTGTGTGTGCACGCGCGCACTCACGGTGTTCAAGCGAGTGTGCGTATGTGTGTGTTTCGTGTGTGCTGGTAGTGTGAGGGAGGGAGGGAGGGAGGGAGGAAGAGGAACGAGAGCGAGCGAGCGAACGAGCGAGCGTGTGTGTGTGTGGGGGTGTGTGTAGGTGTTGTGTGTGTTGTGTGTGGTGTGTGTGTGTGTGTTGTGTGTGTGGGTGTGTGTGTGAGTCTGTTTGTCTGTGCCTGGAAGGCTGTAACATTTGGGAAAGTGGTAATGGTTTTCCAAACGCGAATTTAGGTCTGGAGATCCGACTGATTAAATTCGCCTTGCTAGCAATGACAGCGTCTGGGAGAAGACAGAATTCCAGTCCTAACCAGTGAAACGAAATAGGTGATCGATCAATCATGCAAGTTAAAAACAACAGCAATGACAATAGGCTTAAAAAAAAAAAAAAAAAAAAAATGAATGAACCATAGAACGTATAGAATGATGAGTCTGAGTCCGTGGTTTCCCGTGTTTTCATTATTTCTTTATACTCAAAGTATAAAAAACCTGCATGGTTCCGTCCTGTGGTTAAAGAACATACCAATGGTGCCGAAAGATCATGAGCCTACAAAAAGGATCTAGTTGCAAAGTGAGACGACTGCAGGCGGAAATCTAAATCAATCGTATATAAATGTTAGCGAAACCGCCCAGAGAAACGTGGGACAAACGATGTCACAATGACAAAGCACAACGCGTTTTCGACCTGTTAGGCGCCCCTTCCTTGCGCTGAACTCTGAAGCGATCAAAGCTAAGTGAATTTTTCGTTGTTTCTGTTCATTTGTGTCTTACCTGAAGAAGACCTAGAGAGTGTCGAAACGGGTTGCGTTTTGTCTTGTGACTCGTTTTCCACGTTTTTCCCTGGGCGGTTCGCTAACATTTTTATTTAAGAGTGTGTCCAAAAAAAAGGAGTTATGGTTAATGTGTCCCATTTTTCCACACAGATTTTATGACACTCTGGAGCAACTATTCGACAGGGATTTTTCACCCTCCTCGCGTCCTGCCGTCTTTCCCATCATCAGCTTTGGGAAGAGAGGCCAGTTTTGCTGTTCGTATGGATGACATTTTATTACGTAGCACCTGTGCCGGAAAGAATGAAAACATCAATGAAAAAGGATTGACTGACAGACTAAATGACGAGGGAAACGACAGAACAAGCGGGTCACAGGAGCTCTTTAGTCAAGCACTACCTAGTGAGTGCACGGCCTGTCGTGTACAGAGAAGTGTGGATTGGTAAGGCTCTTAGAGAGTTGGTCTTCAGCCGTGATGAGGCCGCTATACAAGTATAGTTAACAGCAGCGACAACAAAAACAATCAGTATAATAATAGAAGATGAAGATGATGATATGATGATGATGATGATGATGATGAGATTATAAAGCGCTTACAACTGATACACTACTATACTATAACCACTACTATACACTACAACTCACTACTGCAACAACAATAACCCAAGAAGCTACTACTATAACTACTACTACTACTACTACTACTTACTCCTACTACTACTAACTACTTACTACTGACTACTACTGTTTCTGATCTGATAATAATGATATGTTGACAACAATAACCAAATATCGCTGACTACTACCTACGT
>JADBJO010004381.1:197500-200730 GCA_016801955.1 Conus betulinus | reverse complement strand
AATGTACAAAGTTTAAGAGAAAGAACGAAAAAGATAGGAGTAATCAATGTGTGAGGAGGAATTAGAAAAGGAGGAAGATAGACCGACCCAGAGACAAGAGACAAAACAACAGAAAACCAACTCCTCCTCCTCCTCCCCCTCCTCCTACTCCTCCTCCTCCCTCCTCTCCTCCTCCTTCTTCTTCTTCTTCTTCGTTCTTCTTTCTTCTTCTTCTTCTATTTTTCTTGTGTGTGTGGTGTGTGTGTGTGGTGTGTGTGTGTGTGTGTGTGTGTGTGTGTGTGGTGTGTGTAGGTCTGTCTATCTGTGTGTGTGTGCGTGAGAGAGAGAGAGAGAGAGAGGGAGAGAGAGAGAGAGAGAGAGAGACGAGTGTGTGGAAGTGATTAAGACTGAATGTATTTGGTATAAATTAGGTATGTATGTCATTGAGTGTGTGTGATGATGAAATATAACGTTATACTAGCAATAAATTAAGTCCACCCCTACCCCATCCCCTTCTAGTCATTCCAGTTAGAAAACATAAACTATAAAGAATATTACTGAGAAAAAAAAAAAAGATAAACACCAATTGAACTACTCAATAAACATTTACATACAGAATCTAGTGCAAAATAATCATTTAGTAAGCATGGTAAGAGTAATGGTGTCGATCCATCATTATAACAAGCAATGCCTGAACTTTTAAAAAGTTCTCTTGCTTTTGAACAGTGAATCAGTAAGTGATTGACACTAATAGGTTCACCACATACACATTTAATATTAGTACAATACTTTGTTTTAAATGAATTTAAAACGTATCCTATGGATTAGACTTTCGACTCCCTGGACGAGAATATGACATGCTTGTATGACTTTTTCCCATTGCCTTTATCATTTTGTTTAATACAGTTATGATAATACTGATTGTCTGAGTTCTTCAATAACTGTTAACATTATCATGAGATTTTTTTCATTTCACTGCTTTCATAGTGAATGGGGGGGAGAGAAAGAACTGGGCATCGAGGGGCTCGTGCCTGCGGGGAGGGGGGTGGGGGGCAAGGAGCATGGTATTCTGATGATGTCGATTCGGGTGTGATGACGATGTGTTCCTGGCCAGAATGACCAGTGGAGAAAGTGCTGGAATAGGGCTGTCTATGCAAATGAAATCAGATGTTTATGCCCACATCTTGCCGCAACCGCGGGTTTGCGTGTGCATATGTGGGCGCGCGCGCGCATTGTGTATGTATGTGTGTGTGTGTGTGTGTGTGTGTGTGTGTGTGTGTGGTGTGTGGTGTGTGTGTGTGTGTGTGTGTGTGTGTGTGTTGTGTGTGTGTGTGTGTGTGTGTGCGTGTGTGTGTGTGTGTTTGTGTGTTGTGTGTGTGTGTGGTGTGTGTGTGTGTGTGTGGTGTGTGTGTGTGTGTGGTGTGTGTGTGGTGTGTGTGAGAGTGTGAGAGAGGAGAGAGAGGGGGGGGGTATGGGGAGGGGGGTGACGAAGGAGATTATTAGAGCGAAAGTGGGGAGAATGAGGACTGTTGGAGACATGGAAACAGAGGGAGAAAAAAGAAAGATGATAACCTCTCTCTCTCTCTCTCTCTCTCTCTCTCTCTCTTCTCTCTCTCTCCTCTCTCTCTCTCTCTCTCTCTCTCTCTCTCTCTCTCTCTCTCTCCTTCTCTCTCCTCCTCTCTCCCTCTCTCTAAGGAGGTCTGAGAGTGAAGTTAGTTCTGGATAAGCGAACAGTCGATGAAGTGAAGGAGTGTGGATAACGTCAGTCCTAGTCCTGATCTTGTTTCTCACGAGGTTGATTTCTCCTGACCTCTCTTCCCTGTGTGCTTTTCTCAGTGACACAGCTATGGACTAAAAAGAGGACAGAGGACAGAATCCCAGTGACAACCTTCTCTACCCCCATACCTGGCCACCCCCTTCAGTGTACTGTCCCTGTTCACTGACAGAATGATGATCTTTCCTGTGTGTCTATTGTGGATGCAGCCAGATGGATGCCTACTCCCACGGCAGAAAGGATGTCTGAAAAGCAGCTACTTAAGCCCACGCTCCTTTGAGTAGTTTGTGTACCGGATGTCTTCTCCTGCCCTGAGAAATGAGTTCTGTTCCCAGGGGACTGTAGACAGGAGGGGAAACCCCTTCCTTTAGTTTCTTCTCCCCTTAACACTGATTTCTGTTTCCCGGAGAGTGTAGACAGAGGGGAAACCCTTTCTCTCTTTCCCTTAACACTGATTTCTGTTTCCCGGAGAGTGTAGACAGAGGGGAAACCCTTTTCTCCTTCTCTCCTTTAACACTGATTTCTGTTTCCCGGAGAGTGTAGACAGAGGGGAAACCTTTTTTCCTTCTCTCCCTTTAACACTGATTTCTGTTTCCCGGAGAGTGTAGACAGAGGGGAAACCCCTTTCTCCTTTCTCTCCTTTAACACTGATTTCTGTTTCCCAGAGAGTGTAGACAGAGGGGAAACCCTTTCTCCTTCTCTCCCTTTAACACTGATTTCTGTTTCCAGGAGAGTGTAGACAGGAGGGAAAAACCTTTCTCCTTCTCTCTCCCTTTAACACTGATTTCTGTTTCCCGGAGAGTGTAGACAGAGGGGAAAACCCTTCTCCTTTCTCTCCCTTTAACACTGATTTCTGTTTCCCGGAGAGTGTAGACAGAGGGGAAACCCTTTCTCCTTCTCTCCCCTTTAACACTGATTTCTGTTTCCCAGGGAGTGTAGACAGAGGGGAACCCTTTCTCCTTCTCCCTCTTAACACTGATTTCTGTTTCCCGGAGAGTGTAGACAGAGGGGAAACCCTTTCTCCTTCTCTCCTTTAACACTGATTTCTGTTTCCCCAGAGAGTGTAGACAGGAGGGAAACCCTTTCTCCTTCTCTCCCCCTTTTAACACTGATTTCTGTTTCCCAGAGAGTGTAGACAGAGGAGGGGAAACCCTTTCTCCTTCTCTCCCTTTAACACTGATTTCTGTTTCCCGGAGAGTGTAGACAGGAGGGAAAACCCTTTCTCCTTCTCTCTTAACACTGATTTCTGTTTTCCCGGAGAGTTGTAGGACAGAGGGGAAAACCTTTCTCCTTCTCTCCCCCTTAACACTGATTTCTGTTTCCCGGAGAGTGTAGACAGAGGGGAAACCCGTTCTCTTCTCTCCCTTTAACACTGATTCCCCCCCGGAGAGTGTAGACAGAGGGGAAAAAACCCTTTCTCTTTCTCCCCCTTAACACTGATTCTGTTCCCCAGGGAGGAGTGGACAGAGGGGAAACC
>JADBJO010004381.1:187500-192500 GCA_016801955.1 Conus betulinus | reverse complement strand
AGAGAGAGAGAGAGAGAGAGAAGGTGGGCGACAGAGAGCTATACGACAGACATACACAGACAGAGAGAGACAGACAGACAGAGAGAGAAAGTAACGTCATATAGTGAAGTAGGTTGGCAGCCATACTCCAGGGAGAGAAAGAACAGCGTGCCATAGTGAATAGATCATGGTAGCACCTGTACATCATCATATCCCGGGCACTGACATCCACACGGCAAGCGAAATCACCTCAACAAACATCCCGACGAATGAAGACTTACTTCACTGAACACAGGGAATATGAGGAACAACCACGTAATGCATGGAACTCAACAAACAACCCAATAAACAACAAATAGTTCGACAGTTTAACAGTCACCAAACCGCCTAGCCGAAATGACAACACAGAGCACACAGAACAAGCAAGGAGACCTTAGCAGAAATGACAACACAGAGCACACAGAGCAAGCAAGGAGACGTTAGCAGAAATGACAACACAGAGCACACAGAACAAGCAAGGAGACGTTAGCAGAGAAATGACAACACAGAGCACACAGAACAAGCAAGGAGACCTCAGCAGAAATGACAACACAGAGCACACAAAAAACAAGTAAGGAGACATCAGCAGAAATGACAACACAGAGCACACAGAACAAGCAAGGAGACGTTAGCAGAAATGACAACACAGAGCACACAGAACAAGCGAGGAGACGTTAGCAGAAATGACAACACAGAGCACACAGAACAAGCAAGGAGATCTTAGCAGAAATGACAACACAGAGCACACAAAACAAGCAAGGAGACCTCAGCAGAAATGACAACACAGAGCACACAGAACAAGCAAGGAGACTTAGAGGAATGTTTTCTTGTTTGTTCTGTGTGAGCTGTGTTGTCATTGCTGCTAAACGATTCGGTGCCGTACGCAGTGTTCGTTAGGAGGTATGGGCCTCTGCTTAATTCATCCTGGGTGCAAGAGCCATCGTAATTGTTCGTTACTTCTTGTTCACTGCTCTCTGCCTCATTGGACATTTCCTCTCAGATTAACCGTCAGTCCGTTCAACACAACAAAGACCTGACTGATGGACAGTCAGCCCATTCAACACAACAAAGACTTGACTGATGAACAGTCCGTCCATTCAACACAACAAAGACCTGACTGATGAACAGTCCGGTCCGTCTGTTCAACACAACAAAGACCTGACTGATGAACACACCGTCCATTCAACACAACAAAGACCTGACTGATGAACAGTCCGTCCATTCAACACAACAAAGACCTGACTGATGAACAGTCCGTCCATTCAACACAACAAAGACCTGACTGATGAACAGTCCGTCCATTCAACACAACAAAGACCTGACTGATGAACAATCCGTCCGTTCAACACAACAAAGACCTGACTGATGAACAATCCGTCCATTCAACACAACAAAGACCTTACTGATGAACAATTCGTCCCCTGAACACAACAAATGTGAGGAGTTGACTGTGAGTCCACTGAAGTCAACAAATATCATAACGAATGAACAGTCAGTTCATTGAACAGAACGAAGATCCCGTTTGAATGAATAATTAGATCATTGAACAAAAAAGAAACGTCACAACGAATGAACATTTATTTCATTGAACAGAACGAAAATCCTGTTTGAATTAATAATTACTCATTGAACACGACAAACGTAATAACGAATGAACATTTAGTCCACTGAACAGAACGAAAAACCCTTATGAATTATTAATTAGACCATTGAACTCGACAAACATAACGAATAAACGTTCAGTTCATTGAACAGAAAGAATACCCTGTTTGAATTGATAGTTAGACATTGAACACAACAAACGCCATAACGCATGAACAGTCCGTCATTGAACAGAGCCAGTATGTTGTTGAATGACTACTGAGTCCATTGACCTCTCAAACATTCTGATGGATTTATTCTCTGTCCTACACAGAACAACACCTTGGTAAATGAAATCATTCCATTGCACAGAGCAGTCAGTCAGTCCACTGAAATCAAAAATCACCCTAACGTATTAACTGTTTGTCTACTGAAATTAAAGAAAAACATCTTGATGTATTAATAGTCAGTCTACTTAATTCAGCAAACATCCTGATGTGTTGACTCTCAGTCCACTGAAATCAACAAACGTCCTGATGTGTTATTATCAGTTGGTCCACTGAAATCAACAAACATCCTGATGTATTATCAGTAGGTCTACTGAAATCAACAAACATCCTGGCGTATTATCGGTTGGGCCACTGAACTCAACAAAGACCCTGATGTATTATCAGTTGGTCCACTGAAATCAACAAACATCCTGATGTATATCAGTCAGACCACAGAATGCAAGAAGAAACATCCTGACTGATTAACGGTTAGTTTACTGAACCCAATAAACTTCCTGATTAAGAGTCGATCCACTGAATTCAACAAATATCCACATGAATTAACAGTCAGTCCACTGAACTCAACGGGCATTCTGATGAATTAACAGTCAGTCCACTGAACTCAGAGGACATTCTGATGAATTAACTGTCATTTCACTGAACTCAACAAGCATCCTGATGTATTGACAGTCTATCCACTGAACTCAACAACCATTCGGATGAATTAACGGTCAGTTCACTGAGCTCAAAAGACATTCTGATGAATTAACAGTCAGTCCACTGAACTCAAACATTCTGATGAATTAACAGTCAGTCCACTGAACTCAAACATTCTGATGAATGAACAGTCAGTCCACTGAACTCAAACATTCTGATGAATTAATAGTCAGTCCACTGAACTCAAACATTCTGATGAATTTAACAGTCAGTCCACTGAACTCCACTGAACTCAAACACTCTAATGAATTAACAGTCAGTCCACTGAACTCAAACATTCTGATGAATTAACAGTCAGTCCACTGAACTCAAAAACATTCTGATGAATTAACAGTCAGTCCACTGAACTCAAACATTCTGATGAATGAATAGTCAGTCCACTGAACTCAAACATTCTGATGAATGAACAGTCAGTCCACTGAACTCAAACATTCTGATGAATTAACAGTCAGTCCACTGAACTCAAACATTCTGATGAATTAACAGTCAGTCCACTGAACTCAAACATTCTGATGAATTAACAGTCAGTCCACTGAACTCAAACATTCTGATGAATTAACAGTCAGTCCACTGAACTCAAACATTCTGATGAATTAACAGTCAGTCCACTGAACTCAAACATTCTGATGAATTAACAGTCAGTCCACTGAACTCAACATTCTGATGAATTAACAGTCAGTCCACTGAACTCAAACATTCTGATGAATTAACAGTCAGTCCACTGAACTCAAACATTCTGATGAATTAACAGTCAGTCCACTGAACTCAAACATTCTGATGAATGAACAGTCAGTCCACTGAACTCAAACATTCTGATGAATGAACAGTCAGTCCACTGAACTCAAACATTCTGATGAATGAACAGTCAGTCCACTGAACTCGAAGGACATTCTGATGAATGAACAGTCAGTGCAGCAGACGCTCGTGGCCGTTCAAATGGAGGAGGATGCGTCCCTCTAGCCTCCCGTCTCCTTCAACTTCTGACCTGAGTCCTTCCCCCATTCTGCCTTTCTTTCACTCCCTCAGGCCACGCTTTACCCCTCAGGGGCCACTGTGTTGGGTGTTTGATGACATCACTTGTCTGCCCTCCCCCTTCCGCCATCTTTTGTTCCTCTCCACTCCTATCTGGTTTTGTCCACCCACCCTTTCCTCTCCCTCCCCCTATCTCCGCTCTCCATCTTCCCCCCCCTCACCTCCATCCTCACACCCTCATTCCTCCTTTCTCCGCTCCTTCCCTTCCATCCCTTCATTCACACGCCTTAGAAACAGGTAGAGACGGAGAGAGAGGGGAAATGCTACCACAGATGTTGCAGGACAAAGTCTATGTTTTGGTTTCGTTATGCGTCGCTTGGTTATTAGGTTTTACTCCAGCACCTTTTGGGAATGCTTATACTGTCTTGACCAGGGGGCAGTGAAATAATCATGAAAAGACGAACAGAAAGAAGAAAAAAAAGAAACACATACATCTCTCTCTCTCTCTCTCTCTCTCTCTCTCTCTCTCTCTCTCTCTCTCTCTCTCTCTCTCTCTCTCTCTCTCTCTCTCTCCTCTCTCTCTCTCATACACACACACACACACACACACACACACACATGCATACATATACACACACGCGCGCGCGCACGCACGAGCATATGTACGCGTGGGTTGATAGAAAAAAGAGACAGATATATGGACAGACAGACAGACAGACAAAAACAGATAGATAGAATATTGTGAAATGAAGGCATTAGAGAAGACAGGAAGCGGGGAGATGGAAGGGGGGAATAGCGGTAGTAGAAGGAAAAGAGTGGGGAAGGGGGGAGATGAAAAGCAAAAGGGGAGCACAGGGAGAAAGGGGGGAGATAATGAGGAGGATGGACAGAAGGAGAAAGAAGGAGAGTCAGAAAGAGACATAGAAGAAGACGAAAGAGGGGGAAAGGAGGTAGAGGAGTTCTGACAGGAGGAGGAAGAAAGAGGGGGAGCTGTGGCTGTAAACGGGTGTGGTGGGGGTCGGAATGAGTGCTGGCACAGAAGATAGTTCAGCAAAGAAGAAGAAGAAGATAGAAGAAGAAGAAGCGGAAAGAAAAATAAATTCCAGCTGATTACCAACGCTTAACAGAGACATGTACTCTTTTTCTTGATTACTTACTACTTCTCAACAGTTCAGTACATACTGATCGCTAAATGGATGTTGCTGTATACGAACCATTAACCGAAGTAATAGGCAACTGTTTGTCTATTCCGTCCTGTGGTTAGGCAATCTGTTCGTCGTTAACGATGAAAACAACCAGCAGCACGTTGACAATCTAGAAAAGGTTAGCGCCTGCCCAGTTATCTTCTTCTCTATTTCACCGTTTGATCCCTTCAATCATCCTTTCCGTTGATCTTCCATGTATCTATCAGTGTTTGTGTTTTTGCTGGAGCATTCATATATT
>JADBJO010004381.1:162500-182500 GCA_016801955.1 Conus betulinus | reverse complement strand
AAGCAACTTATTGCTAGCTAAATCCCAGAGTGTCGAGGCATAGTCAATATTTGGTTGAATATAAGATGGTAAAAAATAATTTCCTGATGCGATAATCTAAAAAGTTTTATTTCCTTGAGCTGATACAGTCTTACGGCAAGATTTTTGGAAAGAGAGTTCTTAATGTTTCGACCAATATAGGTTGTTGTCGATTGTTATTCCTAACAGTCTGTGATTAGAAACCTCTGTGATTTTTTTCGTACGAATATAAAGGATTGGCGAGTTTTCGGTTACATTTTGACGTTTTTTGCCTTGTTGTAATCAACATGAATTTGGTTTTTTTGAGGATGCAGAGACATGTGATTGAGTTGTGTCCATTTAATGAGAAGGTTCATATTTCTCTGAATATCATATTGCTGAGCATTAGAGTTATTAGTGTCAATAGTGTTATTATCGGCAAACATTTTTACAATGAGAAGTCAAGATTAATGGTAAATCATTAATATAGAATAAGAAGAACAGTGGACCAAGCACCGAGCCTTGTGGTACACCAAAGTTATTGGGACTCAAAGTAGAATAACAATCATTTGATAATACTAATTGTTGCCTGTTGGAAAGGAAGGATGAAATGAGTTTTAGAGTGTCGGAAGTTAGTCGATAAATAGTCAACTTTCTGAGCAAAAGTTCATAATTAATGACATCGAAAGCTTTAGCAAAAACCACGAAGAGTACTCCGAAAAAGTGTTTGTTATTTATGTTTGAAAGCCATCGATCAACTATCTTGGCAAGAGCTGTTTGACAAGAATGATTCTCTCTAAATCCGGATTGATTAGGGTGTACAAGATCGAATTTTTTGACATGAGAAAGAAGACACTTTTTTATGTGTGTTCTGATGGTGTTTGAAAGAACTGATAGAATAGAAATAGGTCGATAGTTAGAAGGATCAGCCATATTTCCTGATTTGTACAATGGGCATGACTTTAGCTTGTTTAAAAGCATCAGGAAAGCAATGCTTATCAATGCAGAGATTATAAATATATGTGAGAGTTTCTGTTATAACAGATGCTGATAGCTTAAGGATTTTCCCGTCAGTTCCATCCATTCCACGAGTTGCTGTGTCTATTTTAGCTGTCCAAGAGAAAAGAAAACTTCGTGGACATCCATGGCACTAATGTCCAAAGCTGAATGGATGTTCTTCTGGTGGCAGTATTTCCGTAATTCTTGTAGATCGTTACTTTTTGATTCATCGTTTCGTATGATTTGATTTGCTATACTTGCAAAATGGGCGTTCAGTTCACTTGCAGATATGTCTTTTGTTAAGTTTAATACAGGGTCAGAATTTTTCTTGGTTAAGCCATGTATAGCTTTCCATATAGATTTTCTGTCTTTCTTTCTATTAATAGGTCCAAGAAATTTCCTTTTCTCTGATCGTATTAGGGAGGTCACCTTATTTCTGTACTTTTTTAATTCTTCTTCGCGAGAGCCATTTTTTAACAGATAATCCCTTTGATATATAGTGTCCTGTATTTCTTTTGTAAGCCAAGGTGGTTTTATCCGATGTTTTACTCTTTTTTAGTTTGAAGAGGGGCATGCTTGTATACAAGGAAGATGTTATACCATACTTGCAGAGCTTGATTGGGGTCAGTAAGCTGATATACATCATTTAAAGGGGAATTTTAAAGATCTGAGAGAAAATTTTTCACGATCAAATTTAGAAAAGTTCCTGAATATAATCGTTTTATGATTTAACTTGGGTATTTTGACACCCTTTTTGGTCCACGTAAAACAAATCGGAAAATGGTCACTGCAGCCATAAGCAGGAGCAACTGATTCTACTATTGTTTCTGAATTGGTAACATATATATGATCTATTAATGTTTCAGAAGAATTGGTTACACGGGTAGCTGATTTTATTAATTGTGTCAAACCAAATGATTCAAAAGTTTGAGTCCAGTGATTATCAGTTTTGAATAATCAATATTAAAATCACCTATTATTATGACATCTTTGTAATTAGCATTAGCATTTTCCAGCATTGAAATAAAGCGGTCGATCCAGTCGACATGTTCGGCTGGATTCCTGTGTAGAAAGCATAGAGGTATGGGCTTGTTATACTTCAGTTGTATTCGATCCAAATTGTTTCTACGTGATGCTGTTCAAGTAAATCAATTCTTTCAACTTTAATTGAGTGATGCACATACACTATTACGCCAGTTTCTTTTTATTTGAATGGGGTCTTTACGAATTATGTTATAGCCTGGAACTGAAAGGTCACTATTTGATATGAAAGGAGATAAATGGGATTCTGAAAAAACAAATATGTGAAATGTTTGCCCAAATTTGACAATATGGACGATATATTTCAGTAATCTTATTTATAACATGATTAATATTTAGATGCCCCACTCTAAGTCCCACTCGGTTAGCCAAGGGCTACCACGTTCTGACATTATACAGGCCAACAAGGAAAACACGATCCACTATATAAGTGAGAAAAAAATACAAAGATCAGTGAATACTGTAACGCAAACAACAATACAAATTTCAAAACAGCAATAACAAAGTGCTGAAAGAAATCCAGCCAGTAACAAAGGCAAAATGTTAATGCAAAAGACAAAAGGAAGTATTCTCCAAATAAACACAAGCTCAATTATCCGTCTGTTTCGCTCCTATCAATTCACAGACCACTGTCAAAAAAACCTCAGTAGCAAATCAAACAAATGAGAAAAAATACAAAGATCAGTGAATACTGCAACACAAACAATACTACAAATTTCAAAGCAGCAATAAACAAAGCGCTGAAAGAAATCCCAGCCAATAACAAAGGCAAAATATCAAGGACAGAGAGAGAGAGAGAGAGAGAGAGAGAGAGAGAGAGAGAGAGAGAGAGAGAGAGAGAGAAAGGTGGGCAGGACACAGGGTCGAGAGAAACGTGGTCTGGGAGATAGAAGAGACAGCAAAGTCGTATTGTTAAAGACAAGCTGGAAGAGAAGAAAACTAAGTTTGAAACAAACTGAATTTGAACCCAGAGGTGGGTGAAAGAGATGAAGAAGAAGAGTTCTATGTCGAGATCCCAGAGATGACCACGAAGTCCCAGTCCTGAAACCTGGAGCCAGTCAACTAAGGGCGTCGCCATTAAGTAGTGCTGAAGAAGACTTGAAGAGACTTTTTCAAGAACTGTGGTGTGGTGTGAAAATGTGGTTGTGTGTGTGAAAACCTGGCCAGGTAAGAAGTCATTTTATTACAACCCGGGATTAGGAAATTATGTTTTTGGAGATTCCATTTTGTGAAACTGGATTCTTCATGTTTGATTATAAGTAGCATAGAAATTGTATTTCTTGTGCTCAGTCGTGTTAGGAGAGAAACGAATGCGTGACATCTCATTCCAGAGAGAGGTGAATGTTTGATGGGCGCATGAGTGTGCATATGCGTGTATGAGTGCAAATATAACCTTGGTATGTTAAGCCTGACTAATAATACATCAACGTAGTGCACTTAAGCAATACCATCACGATTTCCCCCGTCCTGGACACACACACACACACACACACACACTCTCTCTCTCTCTCTCTCTCTCTCTCTCTCTCTCTCTCTCTCTCTCTCTCTCTCTCTCTCTCCTCTCCCCAATTCTCTCTCTCTCTCTCTATCTGAGAGGAGAGGAAGGGGGGGAGTTCAAATTGGAGAGTGGAGAAAGGGGGGGAGGGGTATAGTTCGTAGCAAGGCTAACATTGGTGAGGACATGGATGCTCGATTTCCCAGTTTATGAGATTGTTTACAGTATCTGCCATTCTCCACCTCTCCACATACCCCTTTTTCTTTTTAATCTCTCCTGTGTTCAGAAGCTCCCCTGATGTAGTGGGTCATGTTTCTGATATCCCATCCTGCCAGTCACAGACCAGCCTTCCTGACACTTTTCCAAAGGCAAGTGGAGGAGGGGGGGGGGGGGGGTGGGACTGATGGCTGGGACACGCTGAAGAAGTTTGTATCCAAGGGGCATTATCAGCATTTCTGGCGTTTTTGGCCAGAATCACAGCTACAGTGAACTCTTTCTACCAGAGCGAGAGACAGAGACAGACAGACAGACTGACCTGTGTGTAAGTTGTTGGTAGGTGTATGTATTGAAGAAACAAAGAGAGAGAGAGAGAGAGAGAGAGAGAGAGAGAGAGAGAGAGAGAGAGAGAGAGGTACAAAATATAGAATGATATTGTTTGACAGCAGTACTCCAGGCACAGAAAAGAACTAGTAGAACACTGCTGTAGCTGTCCACTACGCCCCGAGCTCTGATCTCTTCTGGACAAGAGAACTCAACAAAACAAACACAACTGTCACTCCAGTGGACACCTGTCAACGTCTAAATGGAGACGAATTCGTTCTCCCCCCCCCCCTCCCCTTCCTCCTGTCTAATGTCTGACATGCCTCCTTCCCACATTCTGTGTTTCTGTCACCCCCTCCATTCCACACGTTGTCACCTCGGGCTGTCCGTTATGCTGGGTGTTTGATGTCAACCCCTCCATTCCACACGTTGTCACCTCAGGCTGTCCGTTATGCTGGGTGTTTGATGTCACCCCCTCCATTCCACACGTTGTCACCTCGGGCTGTCCGTTATGCTGGGTGTTTGATGTCAACCCCTCCATTCCACACGTTGTCACCTCAGGCTGTCCGTTATGCTGGGTGTTTGATGTCACCCCCTCCATTCCACACGTTGTCACCTCGGGCTGTCCGTTATGCTGGGTGTTTGATGTCAACCCCTCCATTCCACACGTTGCCACCTCGGGCTGTCCGTTATGCTGGGTGTTTGATGTCAACCCCTCCATTCCACACGTTGCCACCTCGGGCTGTCCGTTATGCTGGGTGTTTGATGTCAACCCCTCCATTCCACACGTTGCCACCTCGGGCTGTCCGTTATGCTGGCTGTTTGATGTCACCCCTCCATTCCACACGTTGCCACCTCGGGCTGTCCGTTATGCTGGGTGTTTGATGTCAACCCCTCCATTCCACACGTTGCCACCTCGGCTGTCCGTTATGCTGGGTGTTTGATGTCACCCCTCCATTCCACACGTTGTCACCTCGGGCTGTCCACTGTGCTGGGTGTTTGATGTCACCCCCTCCATTCCACACGTTGCCACCTCGGGCTGTCCGTTATGCTGGGTGTTTGATGTCAACCCTCCATTCCACACGTTGCCACCTCGGGCTGTCCGTTATGCTGGGTGTTTGATGTCAACCCCTCCATTCCACACGTTGCCACCTCAGGCTGTCCGTTATGCTGGGTGTTTGATGTCACCCCTCCATTTCACACGTTGCCACCTCGGGCTGTCCGTTATGCTGGGTGTTTGATGTCACCCCTCCATTCCACACGTTGCCACCTCGGGCTGTCCGTTATGCTGGGTGTTTGATGTCAACCCCTCCATTCCACACGTTGCCACCTCGGGCTGTCCGTTATGCTGGGTGTGTTTGATGTCACCCCTCCATTCCACACGTTGCCACCTCGGGCTGTCCGTTATGCTGGGTGTTGATGTCACCCCCTCCATTCC
This sequence comes from Conus betulinus, assembly GCA_016801955.1. Lineage (NCBI taxonomy): Eukaryota > Metazoa > Mollusca > Gastropoda > Neogastropoda > Conidae > Conus > Conus betulinus. The sequence goes on along the minus strand of JADBJO010004381.1, from coordinate 176,990 downwards.
ACACGTTGCCACCTCGGGCTGTCCGTTATGCTGGGTGTTTTGATGTCACCCCTCCATTCCACACGTTGCCACCTCGGGCTGTCCGTTATGCTGGGTGTTTGATGTCACCCCCTCCATTCCACACGTTGCCACCTCGGGCTGTCCGTTATGCTGGGTGTTGAAGTCACCCCCTCCATTCCACACGTTGCCACCTCGGGCTGTCCGTTATGCTGGGTGTTTGATGTCACGCCTCCATTCCACACGTTGCCACCTCGGGCTGTCCGTTATGCTGGGGTGTTTGATGTCACCCCTCCATTCCACACGTTGCCACCTCGGGCTGTCCACTGTGCTGGGTGTTTGATGTCACCCCTCCATTCCACACGTTGCCACCTCGGGCTGTCCGTTATGCTGGGTGTTTGATGTCACCCCTCCATTCCACACGTTGCCACCTCGGGCTGTCCACTGTGCTGGGTGTTTGATGTCACCCCCTCCATTCCACACGTTGTCACCTCGGGCTGTCCGTTATGCTGGGTGTTGAAGTCACCCCTCCATTCCACACGTTGCCACCTCGGGCTGTCCGTTATGCTGGGTGTTGAAGTCACCCCCCTCCATTCCACACGTTGTCACCTCAGGCTGTCTGTTATGCTGGGTGTTGAAGTCACCCCCTCCATTCCACACATTGTCACCTCAGGCTGTCCGTTATGCTGGGTGTTGAAGTCACCCCCTCGATTCCACACATTGTCACCTCGGGCTGTCCGTTATGCTGGGTGTTTGATGTCACCCCACCATTGCACACATTGTCATCTCAGGCTGTCCGTTATGCTGGGTGTTTGATGTCACCCCCTCCATTCCACACATTGGCACCTCAGGCTGTCCGTTATGTTGGGTGTTTGATGTCACCCCTCCATTCCACACATTGTCACCTCGGGCTGTCCGTTATGCTGGGTGTTTGATGTCACACTCTCCATTCCATACGTTGCCACCTCAGGCTGTCCATTATGCTGGGTGTTTGATGTCACCCCACCATTCCACACACGTTGCCACCTCAGGCTGTCCATTATGCTGGGTGTGTGATGTCACCCCTCCATTCCACACGTTGCCACCTCAGGCTGTCCACTGTGCTGGGTGTTTTGATGACACCTCAGGCTGTCCACTGTGCTGGGTGTTTGATGACACCTCAGGCTGTCCACTCTGCGGGGTGTTTGATGACACCTCAGGCTGTCCACTGTGCGGAGTGTTTGATGACACCTCAGGCTGTCCAGTGTGTGGGGTGTTTGATGATACCTCAGGCTGTCCAGTGTGCTGGGTGTTTGATGACACCTCAGGCTGTCCAGTGTGCTGGGTGTTTGATGACACCTCAGGCTGTCCAGTGTGCTGGGTGTTTGATGACACCTCAGGCTGTCCAGTGTGCTGGGTGTTTGATGACACCTCAGGCTGTCCACTGTGCTGGGTGTTTGATGACACCTCAGGCTGTCCATGTGTGTGGGGTGTTTGATGACACCTCAGGCTGTCCACTGTGCGGGGTGTTTGATGACACATCAGGCTGTCCACTGTGCTGGGTGTTTGATGACACCTCAGGCTGTCCACTGTGCAGGGTGTTTGATGACACCTCAGGCTGTCCACTGTGCTGGGTGTTTGATGACACCTCAGGCTGTCCATGTGCGGGGTGTTTGATGACACCTCGGGCTGTCCACTGTGCAGGGTGTTTGATGACACCTCAGGCTGTCTACTGTGCGGGATGTTTGATGACACCTCAGGCTGTCCACTGTGCGGGGTGTTTGATGACACCTCAGGCTGTCCACTGTGTGGGGGTGTTTGATGACACCTCAGGCTGTCCACTGTGCGGAGTGTTTGATGACGTCACTTGTCTGCTCTGCCCAGCCCTTTATGTTGTTTGTCTCCACTGTTCTTGTCGTTCTTTCTGATTTTGTCACTCGTCTGTTCATCTTTCGCTTCCCCCTCCCTCAGTCCTTCATTCCTCCTCCTCCTGCACCTTCCCTTCCCCCCCCCCTCCCCCCCACCACAATAGGCAGAGGCAGAGAAAAGAGGAAAAGCTCTCATCGATGCTGTATGAAAGTATAGGTCTTTTGTGATTGTATGTTGAAGAGATGTTTTGTTTGTTTTACTGTGAAAAAAACCTTAGAACCAATTATGCCTACTTGTGTAACGGGGAATCGCGCGAGTGAACACACCAGACAGGCACTGAGAGAGAAAGAGAGAGAGAGAGAGAGAGAGAGAGAGAGAGAGAGAGAGAGAGAGACAGACAGACAGACAGACAGACAGACAGACAGACAGACAGACAGAGAGTATCTCCTTGAGACACCTCCACCTACACGAATGCCGGTGTCGATGCACCTTGGTCTCTCCAAACAGAAGACAGTGTGTCACATCAGAAATATTGCCTGCCTCTCCGATCATAAGGCAGAGGACTCCGCGTGCACTGACCATGAAGACAGGGGGCGGGATGGGTGAGAGATTCCGTCATGATGAAACTGCGGTGATTCCTGTGTTACGACCTCGTAGAGAACATGTCCAGATGTTGCTCTTATGCCGTAACTCCCATTTATGCAGGAACATTTGTGAAAGTCAAATGCCATATCTCTCTTCTCTGTCTCTCTCTCTCCTCTCTCTCTCTCTCTCTCTCTCTCTCTCTCTCTCTCTCTCTCTCCGTACTCTCTCTCTCTCTCTCTCTTCTCTCTCTCTCTCTCTCTCTCTCTCTCCCCTCTCTCTCTCTCTCTCTCTCTCTCTCTCTGAAAACTTCTGTCTCAAAAGATTCACCAGCTTTCAAAACCAAAATATTTCTTAGACCAACATTGTCGTAAGGTGTTTTTTTTTTTTACTTCGTACATTGAATCTCAATTGAATTACTCTTCTACATTGTGGGATTCGGCCAGTTATAACGTATTAAAACCACTCTTCAGTCTTCAGACCGCTGGAAACTCGTTCTTCTCAAAATCTACAACTGTAACTCCCTCTGACTATAAAAACGTTTAGACATTTTGCCTCTGAAATGGAAACTCATTTATAACAAAGCAATTTTCATGTTTAAGATAATGTCCAATCATGCACCACCAACTTTCAAAAATAAATTGAAACGAACCTGATTCGCAATGTCAGATAGATTCAGATACCCCTGCCGAGGATTGATTTTTTTTTTTTTAATCTAGCCTCATTTACTCTCGTGGTTGTTTGTGGAATGACCTAGTGTCTTCATTTAATGTAATTTCGAGTCTAAACGTTTTCAAAAAACAATACTTCTCATATCTGATGCTACGCTTCCTAAACAGGTGACTAATGATAACATCACATAACCTTCTTTTATGTTTTCAAAATGATTATATGGATTCAAGTACAAATGATTTTTAAATCTATTTGGACGTTTATTTGTGGTCCTTCGTTACCTCTTCTCTATATCGTCGTCTCATGCATACTGTTCACCTGTCCATCTTTCATTGACGTCCTTCATTTCTCTCCTTCTTCTTCTATTTTTTAAAATGTACTTTGCAAAGTTGTTTTCTCTCTCTCTCTCTCTCTCTCTCCTCTCTCGCTCTCTCTCTCTCTCTCTCTCTCTCTCTCTCTCTCTCTCCCTCTCTCTCTCTCTCTCTCTCTCTGTGTGTGTGTGTGTGTGTGTGTGTGTTGTGTGTGTGTGAAAGGTTGACTGTCATATTTTTTGGATTGCCTTTTGTATTTCAGGCTATTTTTTTCACTATTTAGATGGTTCGTTGATTTTTGAAGTCACATATTGTCATTTACTTTTTTTCTGCTTCATCGAGGGCAAGATGTAAAAATGCCTGTATTGTGCTTATTCTTTTAAATTCTTTATTCTTTTATTTCCCATACAGTCCTTCGAATGAGACTATAAAACCGAGGTTCCGTGTGTGAACGCACGCATAACATCTTGCACTCACGTAAAATCCCATCACCAACGTTCGGAAGAGTAGGCCCATTTTGCCGTTGGTATGGATGACACGTTACACATAGCATGCACCCCTGAGTGAGAAATGGAAAGAATGAAGGAAGTAAGGAAAATGAGTGGTCGATATTGAACGATACTGACTGGATGACACGGGAAACGACTGAATGAAACGCCAGCTGGCAGCTCTTCAGTCGGCACTACCCAGTAAGACAGCCCGTTGTGTAAACGAGTGTTGATTGTAAAGCGCTTAGAGCTTGGCGTCTAGCCGAGAATAGGCGCTATATAAGTATTCATTATCATCATTATCATCATCTTTATCCCTCATTAAAAAAGATTCTCTCTCTCTCTCTCTCTCTTTCTTCTCCCCTTCTCCCCCCCCCCCCCCCCCCCCCCTCTTTCTCTCTCTCTCTACGTACGTGTGTCGGCGTGTGTATGAGTTTGTATGCGTATGTGTATGTTTCTGTCTTTGTCCTCTCGCTGTATTTCACTCTCATTTTCCCAATACCACAACCCTTCCAACCAGTCCATTGCTCCCCCACCCCACCCTCACCCCCCAGCCCCGGACCCGGACCCGTATCTTTACCTCAGTCTCCCCCCCCCCCCCCCTCTCTCTCTCTCTCTCTCTCTCTTTGACTGTCTCCCCCCCTTCCTCCCTTTCCCTCTCCATCTCAACTGCATTATTCTCTCTCAGTCTCTCTTCATCTGCTTTACTCTCTCTTACGTTCTCTCCCTCTGCTTTATTCTCCCTCAGTCTCTCTCCCTCTGCTTTATTCTCTGTCAGTCTCTCTCTCTCCTCTGCTTTATTCTCGCTCAGTCTCTCTCCCCTCTGCTTTATTCAGTCGCAGTCTCTCTCCCCTCTTCTTTATTCTCTCTCAGTCTCTCCATCCCCTCTGTTTCATTCTCTCTCAGCTCTCCCTCTGCTTTATTCTGCCTCAGCTTCTCCTCTCCCTCTCTTTATTCTGCCTCAGTCTCTCTCTCCCTCTGCTTTATTCTCATCTCAGTCTCTCTTCGTCTCTTTATTCTTCTTCACGTTCTATCACATCTCCCCGATGCTTTTATTCTCTCCACGTTTGCTCACTCTTCTCACTACTCTCTCACTTTATCTATCCATTCCACTTCATCTGCCATCCACTCTCCAATCTCTCTATCTCTCTTCTCTCTTCCTCTCTCTCTCTAGCTCTCTCAATCTTCAGACTACTCCTCCTCCTCTCCTCTCATCCTCCTCCCCTCCTCTTCTTTTCTTCTTCTTCTTATTCTTCTCTCTCTTCTTTTGTCGTTGTATGTCGTCTGTCTATCCCTCTCTCTCTATCTTTTCTGTCTCTCTCTATCTTCTTCTCCTCTCTCTCTCTTCTCTCTCTCTCTCTCTCTCTCTCTCTCTCAGGACCTGTGCCGCCATCTCCTGTCCCTCCTGAAGTTTGTCAGTCTTTTTTTTCTGTAATTATTCCTGTTTACCTGTGTATTTAGTACCCACCTCTCTCTCTCTGTTTCTGTCTCTGTCTCTGTCTGTCTGTCTGTACTGCCTGTCTGCATGTCTGTCTCTCTTATCTCTCTCTCTCTCTCTCTCTCTCTCTCTCTCTCTCTCTCTCTCTCTCTCTCTCTCTCTCTCTTGGTCAAAACACATACTTTCAAGCCACCTAACTCTAATCAATACTTTCCGTTGCAGCAGACCTTCGCGAAGCCAAACCCCAACCGACACACCATCAAAGCGCCGTAAAACTCCCCCTGTCCAGCCATCTGCTAAACTGTTTCCCAAACAGGAGTAATGTCTCCTTACGAGAAGGGGAGGGAGGAAGAGAGAGTATTGGGCAGAGGGGGGAGGGGGGGTGGGAGGCTGTACATGGATCTACGGTGTCTTTAATCATAGGTTGCTCTGTCAGGTGAAGGATGCTGGCTGCAGCTTCTCCTACGATGAAAATGCCTGTCAGGTTTCCAGACGTCCTCTGTGTTACCCTGCCCTGTATGAACGCACCACTTCCGGACAGAGAGAAGGAAGCTGAGAGAGGCAGAAAGGGAGATAGGGGAGGAAAAGAGAGAGAAAAGGAGGAAGAGAGAGATAGGGGGACGGAGAGAGAAGAGAGAGAGGGAGAGAGAGAGAGAGAGAGAGGAGAGAGAAGACGAGAGAGGGAAGAGAGGAACAACAGATAGGAGAGGAGGGAGGGGACATAGAAACACATAGAGAAACAGAGAGAACGCATAGGGAAAACAGAGGAAGTGACAGAGAGGAGAGAGAGAGGAGACGGAGAGAGAGAGAGAGAGAGAGAGAGAGAGAGAGAGAAGGTCCTAGACGGGCAGACTGAGAAGGGACAGAGACAGGCAGGACAGGTCTTGAGACAGAGATTGGAGAGAGAGAGAGGGGGGGGGGGAGGGGAGAAAAATGGGCGGACGGACAGACAGATACACAGGAGAGAAAGAGACAGAACAGGAGAGAAAGAAAGGCAGACGGACAAGAGAGAGAGAAAGGGAAAAGAGTGGCAGTGAGACCGAGGCTATAACAATGAATTTGGGAAAATATTAACCGCGCCTGAGAAGTGTGTGAAAACAAAAGCAGTAGGGGTTCCCTGTCTTAAAGAGAACAGGACAGGAAAATAACGAGGAAAACTGTAGACCACCCATCAATCACAACCTCTCCCAGCCATGCAATGCAGGAAGCAGCACCACAGCTTCTCCAGCTGTTTGCAAACCTGGATGACAATACGCGGCGTGCCTTATGCTCTGCCTTCATGCTGTCAGCCCGGGCATGACTGGAATGATCAATCAACTGTCCCAGCACAGTGCGAGTAATGGCGAGCGACTGGGGCAGGGCAGTTTGACTCCCTATGACTACCTATGAAAACACTGTCTCAACTGGAGACTTGGACTCCAAATAACATGTTCTCTGTCAACTAAGGGAACGATTCAATACAGACATGACGAGACTAATTATGATAGTTGGAAAGAGTCGGTATGATAGAACTCTTGTGTTTTATCTATCAACTAAGGGAAAGATTCCAATACAGACATGACGAGACTAATTAAGATAGTTGAAAGAGTCGGTATGATAGAATTCTGGTGAACGGGTCCTTGCCAGTTCCTGTACCCATCATTCTTCTATTGGCAGCAAAATGATAAGTGATTTACAATGCGGTGCACTATGTGACGTTGGGAAAAAAATAATGTATTGCATGTAAAATGGAGTTGTTAAGTTGTGCTCAAAGTTGTAGGTCGTGAGCTCCAAACGCTGGAGTGGCCAAGCAGAGTAAAGGCTCAGCATACCTTGGATGGTTTGCTTTGAGATCTTCGCCTGTCAGGCTGTGACCTGAACCTAGGGGGAGAAGGACAGGGAGACAACCAGGAACAGAGGGAGAAGAGACACTGAGGCAGAGATGAAGAAGAGAAAGGGAAGTCACTGGATAGGGACATGAAGAACAGTCTTCAGCGCAGTACAGCTCATGGGAGAAACGTAGTTTGTGGGCTAAGTTTGGTGGTAAAAGTGCCTGAGCTGTGAATCTTCAAAAAATCCTCGACAAAAGACGGGATGCTACGTGATGACTGGTATGAAATGAAGTCGTGACATTCCCAGACGACATGAAAGAAAGACCTCTTAGAGGATGACTATCAGCTGACAGTGACGCATTTTTCAGCACTGACCCAGCATTTTAGCACACATCAGTCTTTTCCTCCATGAGTCTGAAGTTTGTTTTCTGCAGTACCCTCCGTGCCTTGGCAGAGGCGTGATTCTCACGAGCCTCTCTCTGGTGCGTGTTCCTGTCCAGACAAGCAGGACGTCACCCTCAAGCCTCCTGCTAATATCCATCACTCGGTCTGACAGAATCCCACGCTGTAAGCGTTGTGCCTGAAGTGAAGAATTTCCCCACCTTCCTTCCACAGACAGTGCCCATCAATCCGCCGACTTGATTTGAACACACACGCATCACCCATGGATCCGTCTGTCTCCGCTACTGACTTTGTGTCTCTCTAGGTCTCTCAGTGTGAGTGTCTTAACCCTCTGCCTCTGTCTATTGTCTGTCTGTATATGTCTCTATCTCTGTCTCTGCTTCAGTCTCTCAGTTACTATCTCTGTCATTCCCTGTCTCTGCCTAAATGTCTTTGTCGTTATCTCCCCACCCACCTCACCCGCGTCACTCCTCCTCCCATATTCCTTTTACCTCTATCAATCCATTCCAGAATCTCTAGGAAATGAGTCCACCTACATGAATGCCTGTATTGATACAGCTTGGACTGTCCACACAGAACGTCATATCAGAAATATTGGCTGGCCCGCTGATCATAATGTAGAGTGTTCTAGCGCACTGACAATAAAGACAGGGGGGGGGGGGGGGGGGGGGGGGAGGGGGGGAAGAGGAAGAGGGATAGATGTTTCCGTAAAGAGAGTGCAGTGATTGTGTGTTTGCGTCTCTTAGGGAACACGTCCAGACGTCGTTTCTATGCTATAACTTTGTTTATGCTGGAAGCGAATAACGAAACGTGATATGATGTTCTCTCTCTGTCTTTGTCTCTCTCTGTCTCTCTCTCTCTCTGTCTCTCTCTCTCTCTCTCCTCTCTCTCGCTCTCTAGAGCTAGAGTCTCTCTCTCTCTCTCTCTACGAAAAACTCCCTCTCCTTCTTCTTTTCTTCTTCTCTCTCTCGATTGTCGTCCCCCCCTCCTCCTCTCTCTTACTCTCTCTTCCCCTCCTCTCCTCTCTCTCTCTCCCTCTCTCGTTCTCCCTCTCTCTCTGCTCCTCCACCTCCTCCTCCTTCTTTTCCTTCTACTCCACGGCTCTCTCTCTCTTCTCTCTCTCTCTCTCTCTCTCTCTCTCTCTCTCTCTCTCTCTCTCTCACGAAATGAACTCTTACATCTGGTAAGGCTTTCAGCGCCAACTAAACATACTCCACACGACGTTAGTGCGCGCGGGGGAGTGTTCGTGCGAGCACTCGTGTGTGTGTGTGTGTGTGTGTGTGTGTGTGTGTGTGTGTGTGTGTGTGTGTGTGTACAGACAAAAACTAATACTATGTCGTCTTACACTGAAATGAAGAGACTGCTCTGAAATTTGTGGTGAAGCCATTTCCTCTCATATCAAACTGTCACTTTCTTTTTTTTTCAACTGTTGTATGGTCCAAGTATTTCTTCATTCAACATCTCCCTCCTCCTTCTCTCCGCCATGACTTTCAGCCATGGTTCCATCTGTGAGGTGCTGAAAGGCGAACTGTCTGTGTGTGGCGAGGCTCCTTCTCTCCGCCATGACTTCCAGACATGGTTCCATCTGTGAGCTGCTGAAAAGGCGAAACTGTCTGTGTGTGGCGAGGCTCCTTCTCTCTGCTGTAACTTCCAGACATGGTTCCATCTGTGAGCTGCTGAAAGGCGAACTGTCTGTGTGTGGCGAGGCTCCTTCTCTCTGCTGTAACTTCCAGACATGGTTCCATCTGTGAGCTGCTGAAAGGCGAACTGTCTGTGTGTGTGGCGAGGCTGGACTGAACAGCTTGGAAACAGAACCAGTGACAGAGCAGAACAAAAATGACGCAACTGTCTGTAACAACAGTTACGTGGAATATATGCCGTGCAGCAAATAACGTCTTTACCAAATAAAGCCTTTCTCTCTGTTTACTGTGAATAGCTGTCTGCATCTACAGGCTGCAAAAAAAAAAAGAGAAAACAACAATAACAAAAACAGCAGTGGATTTAAGCAAAGGTTTATTCCTAAGATATTGACGTAATGATGAAACGAATTGGGGGCACACGTTAAATTCACAGAATGATCTTTAAGCACTTCGTGGTTTGCAAATACTTGACTGCAGTACATCAGTTAAGTATAATCATGGAAGTGGTTTTTGTGTGTGTGTGTGTGTGCGTGTGGTGTGTGTGTGGTGTGTGTGTGTGGGTGTGTGTGAGAGAGAGAGAGAGAGAGGAGAGAGAGAGAGAGAGAGAGAGAGAGATAGAGAGAGAGAGAGAGGAATGTGGACATATAGCCCAGATGACCACAAAAGGCCATAACAATTCCATCCCCTCTTTGAGGGTCAACTCTCAAAGAAGCAATGAGTAATGAAAATACAAGCAAACACTTAAATCACGAAGGCAAACTCTCAGAAAGAGACCACTGTATATGAAAAGAAGCGGGGGGGGGGGGGGGGGGGGGGGGGGGGGGGGGGGGGGGCAACTCTGTGCACGGTCTGCTGGCCACGCCAAGTAAGAATCACCGTCTTGATGCAAACGCATCTTCCTCATTGAGGGAGAACTGGAGGGCGTTGTAAGTGTCCGTGGACACCAGATCAAGAGACGACCTGTGTGTGGCTGTGTGTGGGTCAGCAGCAAGGAGTGGTGGAGGGCGCTATGCCCCTGAAGACAGAAGGAAGAAGGGACGGGGCAAATAACGCTGGTGACATTTCAGACAACACACACATTTGTGTTCGGGACCTCTTTGCCTAGCTCCTAAACGAAACCAGAAAATGAATGCGATTCTCTGGACCATAAAGGATGTCTGATTCTTTGGCTTTGAATTTGTCTGTCTCTGTGTCTGTATACGTTTATCTGTGTGTCTGTCTAACGGTATCTCTCTCTCCTCTCTCTCTTCTCTCTCTCTCCTCTCTCTCTTATCTCTCTCTCTCTCTCTCTCTCTCTGTTTCTCTCTCTCGGATCTTTTTTTTCTCGTTCGCTTGCTCGCTCTCTTGCAATCTCTCTCTCCCTCCCCCCCTTCTTCCCTTCCTCCACCCTCTGTCTTTCCTTCTGTCTCTGTCTCTCTATGTGTCTCTGTCTGTCTGTCTGTCTGTCTGTCTGTCTGTCTCTCTCTCTCTCTCTCTCTCTCTCTCTCTCTCTCTCTCTCTCTCTCTCTCTCTCGCTGTCATTCCGATATACATTATCATAAGTCACCTAACTCCCAATCTATACTCCACTGTTCCAGAGAGCCGTATCGGCCCAAACCACACAATCAAGCCGCCATAAAAATCCCCCTGTCCAACGATCCGGTAAAACTGTTTCCCAAAGAGGAGGGATGTCTTTCTACGAGGAAGAGATGTGGGCAGGAGCGGGGGAAGAGAGAGGGCGGAGGGGGGGGGGGCAGTGGGGAGTGGGGGGGAGTGGAATGGGGAAGAGGGGAACCCTTTCGCTCCCGTCGTCAGTGAAGGCGGACTCCCTGCTGTCTCTTGCCGGGGGTTGCTGTGACAGGTTGAAAGGAGCTGGCTACATCTCCTGGTGACAGGTTGAAAGGAGCTGGCTACATCTCCTGCAATCAGCTGTCTGTCAGGAATGAAAGGAGCTTGGCTACATCTTCTGGAGACAGGTTGAAAGGAGCTGACTACATCTCCTGCAATCAGCTATCTGTCAGGGTTGAAAAGAGTGGCTACATCTCCTGCTACCAACTATCTGTCATGGTTGACAGGAGCTGGCTACATCTCCTGCAATCAACTATCTGTCAGGGTTGAAAGGAGCAGGCTACATCTCCTGCAATCAACTATCTGTCAGGGTTGAAAAGAGCTGGCTACATCTTCTCCTGCAATAAACTGTCAGCCTCCCAAACACCCATTGTTCCACGCTGACATGTATGAACAACCACTTCCCGGCCCGGCAGAGAGAGAGAGATGAGAGAGAGAGAGAGAGAGAGAGAGAGAGAGAGAGAGAGAGAGAGGGAGAGAAGAGCAGAGAGAGAGAGCTTATTTTTTGATAGGCCATCGACATTTGTGAAGGGAAAGTGTTTAAATGATAATTAGTATGTGTAATACAACGTTCCAGATTTGGATATTTCAGAGGTACACAGAATCAGGGTAGCCCACCAAAACACATGTGAATCACATCGTTCCGACTCTTGCTGGACCAGTTCGTCAGTCTTCTCAGAGCAATGACACAGGAAATCTATTAGGGTTATTTGTCATTGATAGTATATCGTTGTCTGCTAGAAACACGAGCCGTTCGATCTGATCTGCACTGAGAATAACATGTTCTTTATCTTCTCTACATTCGCTGCATACACGACACATGCTGATCACCCATGTTCTTTATCTTCAAGAATTTTTGATATACTATATTCACAATCTGTAGGTCACCTGAAAGATGTCCACATAAGTTTAATTAGAAAATAAGATTCTATTCGTATCGCAGACTTGAACGCCTTGTACGCTGTGAATATGTCACTACTATGATTTCGGATTCATTCCACGACCAATAATATCACGCAAATTGATACTCACATTCAACGCTATGGTTTTCTATACGTGCTTGAATCCCGGTGTATATAAACAACTATGAAACCCATGAACATTTTACACTGCATTCAGATCATACACGATCTTGTATGGTAGTATGATCCAAAGAAGGCAATCATGAACCTGTATTGAATTATTTTGCATATGATTGGAGACATAAAGGCCTTCACCAAAGTCTTCAAATAAGAAATCATTTGACGTTAGCCATCCAGTTCCAAACACAAGTTTCACTGGGAAATAAGGAATTCGCTCAACAGTACCACTTTTGCACATGTGCCCCAAATAATTTCGCCATACCGCATAAATGATTGGAGTTAGAATCAAACATTTTCATGAACTTATCCACCGACTAGTGTTCAAATTACCACCCTTTTTATGATAATCACAGACACATTCTTTACTGTGGATATTAAACAATCACCAGAAACTTAAAACTGTATTTAGTTCTGAAATTAACTCAGAAATAGTTGTAGTGTACCAACAGTCATCTTAGCTATTAGATGACTGTTGTCATTATCATTAGTCATCTTAATCCTGTTGCAATGCAGTATCTCTCGTGCAGATAACCGAACCGCTGCCCCCCCCCCCCCCCCCCCCCCTCCTCCTCCCGCTCCCCCTGAAAAGTAATCATGCTTTCCTTCTCCTTATCAGTTCAGTGACTGACCAACTGTGTCTACAGACCCTTAACTGTTTCAGACAAAACAGTGACACATGCTTTCCTTCTTATCTATTCAGTGAATTGATCAACTGTGTCTACAGACCCTCAACTGTTCCAGACAAAACAGTGATATCAGCAAACAGAGAAATGACTTGCTGAATAAAATGTTCAGAAAACTCCCAGAGAGAAGCCCCACCAGAGACAGATCAGAGAATGAGATTAGAAATGCAGAGAGAGAGACAGACAGACAGACAGACAGACAGACAGACAGAGAGAGACAGAGAGAGAGACAGAGAGAGAGAGAGAGAGGTTCTTTACAACAACGCAGTGAAGGCAAATCCAATACCACGCCACGTTACTTGTGTACAATGACCCCATGAAAAATAATGGAAGTTATTCACGCTCGACATATTCTCTCTCTCTCTCTCTCTCTCTCTCTCTCTCTCTCTCTCTCTCTCCTCTCTCTATCTCTCTCTCTCTCTCTCTCTGTTTGTCTGTCTGTCTGTCTCTCACTCTGTTGATTGTCTATCTGTCTGTCTGTCTGTCTGTCTGTCTGTCTCTCTTCTCTCTCTCCTCTCTCTCTCTCTCTCTCTCTCTCTCTCTCTGCCTGTTTGTTTGTCTTTCTCTTTCTGTGTTTGTTTGCTGTCTGTCTGTCTCTCTCTCGTTTGCTTGTCTGTCTGTCTCTCTTTCTCTCCGTCTGTCTGTGTTTATGTCTCTCTCTCTCTCTCTCTCTATCTCTCTCTCTCTATCTCTCTCTCTCTCTCTCTCTGCGGGCACGAACGTGTGTGTGTGTGTGTGTTGTGTGGTGTGTGTGTGTGTGTGGTGTGTGTGTGGTGTGTGTGTTGTGGTGTGTGTGACACAGAGAGAAAAGAGAGAGAGAGAGAGAGAGAGTCTGTGTGGTGTTAGAGCGTATCTAAGCGTACGCACGCACACGTGCACACTTTTGTTTCTAATTAATACCGCACGCAGGACGGTGTGTGAGGCCAATAAGTCAATCAACGCCACGAGGAATCAGACTTGCGGTTAGAATTGTCACAACCCCCACAGCCAATACGAACCTTCAGCGACAGGAATGACGTGAATACAGTCAAAAGATCACGGAAACCAGGCTGTTCTGGAGTCTTTTCTAATGATAATCAGGCAATTTCCCCGCTCTTCCCCTGGGATAATATTTCATTGGATGCCTGATTTCTCAGCCATTGGTCCGGCATCCAGCCACTTAACACGTCATCCCTCCCCCCCCCCCCCCCTCTGCCCCCCGTAACTCACCTCTTTCTCATACATTCCTATGGCTCCTACTCTCTCTCTCTCGTATCTCTCGCTCTCTCTCTCGCATCTCTCTCTCTCTCATCTCTCTCTGGTCTGTCTCTCTCTCTCTGTCTGCTCTTCTTACCCCCTCTCTCTCTCTCTCTCTCTCTGTCTGTCTGTCTCTCTCTCTCTGCTCTTCTCAACCCCCCTCTCTCTCTCTATCTCTCTCTCTCTCTCCCCCCCCAATATATAGATATATATAGATATATATATATATGTGTGTGTGTGTGTGTGTGTGTGTTGTGGGTGTGGTGTGGTGTGTGTGTGTGTGTTGTGTTTCTTCCTCCTCCCTCCCTCCCCTCTCTCTCTCTCTCTCTCTCTCTCTCTCTCTCTCTCTCTCTCTCTCTCTTCTGTTCCCCTTTCCTCTTTAGAATGGACTTTATCATGACTCCCCTATTCAAGTATAATAGGGTACAGTGGAGGGTGGACTTGTATCTCACCCATGACTCCCTGTCCAAAGC